>APFE031623529.1:174521-190693 GCA_000404065.3 Pinus taeda
GTACTATCGCATGAGACTTGTATCCCGGTCACCTTCGGCTCTTCGGCTTCAATCAAATTATATGTTCCTTTCCAAGTGGCCCTGGTAAGTCCCAGGCATGTCGTATCTGATATAAGTCCTTTCTTTTTACCGCTTGAATCCACAACAGATTTCCCTGCGGTTGGCGAAGCAGTAGGCATTGTAGTCTTTTTGGAATTCTTTCCCATTCCACTCAATTCTGTCTCTGTGGAAGAATCCTGCACAGAGTGAAAGATAGGCGTAACACAGGCAACAATAACATGAATTGAATAGAGTGAGGTATATATATCTGGATGCATTCATAGTGATCGATTGACTTAAGACGGCTTTCGGATCAAATCTGTGAATAGATCACAAGCTTGCTATTTTCATTAAATGGCCGTTAAGGCCTGTCAATCTCATTAATACCAGTCGCTTCAGTTAATGGCTGAATGATTTATTTGAAGCATGCCTTGGGTGATTTGGCGGTTGAACGCGGATGAGCAGCTTTTCAAAAGATATTGCCTTAATTACGAATAAATCATATTAAACTGCCTTTATGATTTTTACTTTGAAAACTGCGCTTTTTACCCTTTTCGCAATCGGGCATCGGGGAAATCCTAAGTTATTGCTTTGGTTTCATTTGGAATCCCTGATCGCCGATAGCGATATCGCATCGCGTCGGGAGTAGTGAGTAGGGCCGTTTATGATGTGGGCATGGTGAGTCGCCGATCGCCGATAGCGATATCGCATCGCATCGGGGCGAGGGGGAGCTTATTTGCGCTTAAGTATTATCGTTGATTGCCGATTGCCGATTTCGCATCGCATCGGAGCAAGGGTTGTTAATTGTGTTACTTTATGCTTTTCCGATATCTAATAGCGATTTCGCATCGGCGGAAATCAAGATGTCCCTTAAGTTGTGCTCTCTTTGTCATTGCGATATGCGATCTTGCGATCGCTTTATCGCAATGATAAAGATAAATCGTTTATTGAAAAGGCCTTTTAATAATGTTTTCTTTTATTCCTTCGGGCCTTTTTGAAATAGAACTTTAAATTGATACCAATTTAAAACAAAAATTAAAAAGGGACCTATTTCACATTATAGTTTTGGAATAGTAATGATATGAAATGGGGGGTTGTTGTATGGCACAACAGAGCCATACCAATGCATCCAGATGCAACAGAGGTAAGAGTTCACTTCAACATATGCCACCATGGAGCGTATGCACACCATCATGGAAAACTAATATTGGCATCAGCTCACCACCTTCACCATCACAAGCACGTCAAAGAATTGGTCACACCACAACAGAGCGAGTGTCAGTGATGTCTTGCATGGCTTGCTTAAGCCATTTTGTCTCACATGAGCACATGTGCATTTTAATGTATTGTCTTGTCAAGTGGAAGTTCAAGTGTCAATAGTTGGATGTAATAGTCATAGAGTAGATGAAGAGTCATGAGGGTAGATGAATTTTCACAAAGGGGGATGTCAAGGGTCACCCCACCCTTTGCTATAAGTAGAACCTAATAACTCATTGTAAAGGCTTTTGGTAAGCCAAGCTTCCAATAGGACTATCTTAGAGAGAGCTTGGATAGTATTGTAATGAGCCTTGGCTTCTCCATTGCACAAAGCTAGTACATCTCTTTGGAGGAGCAGGCGGTTGTGGTTGTAACTTTCCGCTGTTAGAACTAGTGGTTGGACATGGATGCATTGTATGACTGGAACTTACATTTATTAATATAATAAGAGCTAGCATGTTTCATGCATATTTTGTATTGCATTTCATCTATTTGGTTTACTCTAAATGATATATGTATATGTTTTCTTACACATGCATGTATATCTATCTGTGTATGTATGTATGAATACTTCTGAAATGTGCTATTGGTTTAACCATCACTTTGAATTGCTAGCTAACTTGCCTTCCATGCTGTGATGCATCTTCGCTCGTGTGTTCCCTTTTTAACTCCATGCTATCACAGGTTTCTAAGGGGTGCACTCATCTCAACCCCCATGTGTTTGAACCTCTCATGCACCTTCCTTGGCTTGCTGCAACTATCACACCCTTGCTACCAACATAGACATCTTACTTGCCTCTGTGTGAAATCGTGGTCAAGGCATTACCGTATGACCCATTGCTGGGACTCCTACACCAAATGGTTTGAGGTCTAATTGGGACTTCTTACTAGGGAGATCCCCTTGCATGTTGGTGGGTCTAGCACCATCAAGAAAACTATAGCAGTGCTCCTTACTGGTATGCACCAAGATGTTTTACTATGTGAAGGGCGCTGATGCTATTGACTGTTCAAGCATTAGTGTGTTATTTTTTTTAGCACACCGTGTTTTTTTTATAAAAATAATTTTTTGACAGTGCACCATGGTATTGCAACAATGCTTGTATGGATAGTAAAGCACTGATGCATTTCTATATTTTAGATGCACCATTCAAAACACATCTGCTAAAACATCCGCCTGCCCACCTTTGCTAGTGAACTTCGCGATAAACATATTTTTTGGTTGTCTTTATAGGCGATTCAGCAAAAACCTCCGGTAGAAGGTCTTTTCCTTGTACTGTTGCTTCCGTTTCTCTATCTCTCCTAACAAGAACATATGCATAATGTTTTAGAGAAAAAATAACATGTCGATATTAGAAAAAGTAACATTTTTTAGGTTGTGCCAATTTTCCATAAACAAAGTTATATATATTCAAGAAGGCAATTTAATTGTTTACATTTCATCCTTTTACATAATGTCCTAAGAAGTTGTGTAAGTATATCTAATAAATTTTTGTGGTCAAATTTCTACTTTTCCATATTTCTATTGCAATTAACATCTCTAAATTGTGTAGCATTATCTAGCACCAACCCTTCAATTCACTTCTAAAAATAATGCTTAAAATGTTCCAAAATTTTACCTAAATGTTTTAGCTCCAAATCTACTAATAAATAAAAGAGGAAAATAAGTGATTTTATCGTAAAAAAAATCTATGCTACCACTAAAAATTGAATCACAAACAATATATTTGAAAATATGAAATAAATGCTTCATTACTTCATTAAATTAAAAACTCTTAAATTAAAAAAACATCATATAATATTTCGTTTATAAAAACAACCTAGATCTATCTTAACTCCGAACCTATCAAGTGTCGAGAGGGATCTAATCATGATTGAGAGTGGGCGAGGGAAGTTGGTTTATGGAACCTATCACGCTCTAGTATTGTTTTTATGTTGTGTTCATTCGATAGGTGGATGCTTGTGGTTTGAGCTTTGGTAGTATAATGGGTTTCTCTTGCCTTTGTCTTGTCTGGGAATATTGGAGATTCCACCATCGTCTTTTCCTTTGTCTTCAACTCACAAAAGCGATAAGTTCCTCTCCTTGCGTTTGATTTCTTGTTTTCTTCAGACGTTTGGGTGAACTTTGCATGGTAATTGGGATGGTCTGTGACCCTTTTCTTGGGCTAATAATTAGCTCTTTTCTTGGTTGTATTCTAAGCTTGAGAGGGCATTTGATTCCAATATCAATTCGATACCTTTTGGGTACTCCTGTATGTGTGGTTATTACGTGGATTCCTGCATCCCGTAGTTGGATGAGAATAAACTCTGTTTGGTGGTGGGACAACTATATGAAGGGGTATGTGTTGACTAACTTCCAACTTGGGTTTGTAACTAATCTGTTTGTGTTTGGGTGTCCAATCCTTTTGTATGTGACTCTGCTCGTAGATGCTTCCTCTAGTAGAGGTGCCGATAAGGTCATAGTTTGGTGGGTGTGTTCTTTTGTTGTGGTTTCATTTGTAATTTTTGGAGGTTATGAAAGAAGGTCGACAGTCCCACAAGGTAGGAGGTTGCTGGATAATTCAGGATCACCTGTTGCTTCGAGGAATTGTTGTTGTTCGGTGGTGTTCTTGGCTTAGAAGTGTATTCCTGGTCCATGAGACCTATGACACACAATTCTCACTCCAAACCCCTACAGAGGGGAGCTTTGGCCAACCAGTTTTGTAGCCACTCTTAACTGAAGGTGGAGGTGGTGTTATGGGTGGCCAAGCTTTCAACACAGGGCGGTAAATCTGTTAGAAGTGTGGTCCTGGCGACCTTGGGGCCCCATGGGGGCAGAGGTAATGCAAAAGACACTCACTGTGGCCATGCAATGGGGAATGGTAAGAAGAGAAGGAGAAACCCATGGCGAGGCCAACAACACTAGTCAAGGCCTCTAGTTAACAACAGTGTTCCTGGCATGCTCAGATTTGGTCCAATCTTTAGTTGAATTGAGGCTTCTGTGATCCATAATAGTTGAAAGAATAACTTCGACAAATCACATGTAGACAGACATTTGGTCCAATATATTCTGGAAACATGGTGCAAATGTTTACATATCAAGTGGACAAGTGAAAAGATATTTAATCCCTCTATATACTTGATAAATATGGAATTCACATGAATCTAAATTGATTTAATTATTAATTATTAATTAAATTAATATAATAATAATAATTATAATCATAATTATTAATTTTTAATTAATAATTATAATTATAATTATTTTATTTTGACTTTATCAAAATGTTTAAATAACATTACATTACCTTACAACATCTCTAATATACTTATGTAGAGATTATCTATGCAATAATACTCTCCTATTTACAAAATAAATATCATCCAATATCTCATATTCACACTAAATTTCTTTAAAATATTTAAATTGTTATAAGAATATCATAAAGAGAAAAGATAACTCATATATCAAGTGGCAACTTCTTTTTTTTTACATTAAAGTATTTAGCACACTAAGTTAATATATAAAATTATATTTGAGCAATGAATTCTATTTTTTATTTTTTTTTGAAATTTCATATTATAATTTTATATAATTATTATTTTCTTATTTAAATTACATTTTTAATGTTTAAACATATTTAAGATCTTGAAAAACCTTAAATCACTAAATTTCTACAAATTTAATAACTAAAATCAACCATAAAATAAATTTTCATCAAATAACTAAACAAAACTCACCATAAAATATGCTTGAAAAAAATTGAAATCAAAACAAAACTCACCATAAAATATGCCCGAAAAAAATTGAAATCACACAACATTTAAATTACACCCCACTAAACCAATGTTTCTTTAAGCGCATTACAATGGAGTATACTCTCCATATTATGAAAGTGTCCTCTTCCGATGTCGATCCTGCTTTGAGACAGGCCATCTAGCCAAAAATTGCCCAAAAACCTCCCAGAAAAATCCTGGTAAAAAAAGCCACTCTACTTGGTGGGAAGGAGCACAAAAAGAACACTACACTGTCATCAAATAATAATACTCTAGAGAAAACTCTGAATCACAAGAAATTGGGCAAGACACAAACAACTCTCAAGACAAGCATGGAGAAAGCCCTGCCCAACAACAAAAAAGTGCACTCGAGAACCCCTCAAGCAGTTATGAGGATTGGATTATCGTGCAAAATAAATCTTCATTTGACAACAAATCTCCGACTATCTTCAAAAGGACGAACACAATTGATCGCGAAGCTAAGACACCATTGTTTCAAGAACCAGAAGAGATGAACTAGATGCAAGATGAAGGAAGTTGGAAGAACGTAGAAAAAAAAAGAGAGCTACAACACCAATCTCGCCAAGAAAGACAAGGAGCCAGACAATTAAAAATTAAAAATATTATAGGTCCGATAGACCAATTTGGTCTGAGTGGACGGTAACCACCATCATCATCATCATCATTTTAAAGATTTGAGTCCATGCAATTCATTAGTTATAACACTAATTTTTCAATTTTATATTTAGTAAAACTATATTTTTTTGAGTTTCCAACCTCATTAGTCCATAACTCGACATTATGTCTTGTATTCTATCATTGTTGTTTTCAAAATTTTACATTTATTGATATTGATTTTTTATTATTTTTCTTTTTAATATTAATATATTTATAAATATGAAAAAAATATATAGAAATATAATGGCAAACCTTAAAAAATAAATATAAAAATATAGAACTCTAATCAAATCTCCCAAACCCAAACCATATGACTTCAACCATGGATTACTAAAATCATGGCTATTTACTTTTTTTTCAAGCCTTATCTCTTTAACGTAGCCAAATTTAACATATCAAATCGATTTGTACCTTGACGTATACTCGTTAGCAACTCTTATTTGAGTTACACTTCGTCAAACTGCAAGAGAGCTGCCAGCCGATAAGGAGATCATGAAATTTTGATTTATCCTTATATTGTAAGAGCGTTGCCCAATGGGAGATACTTTTAGATTTGTTAGTTTTGAGCAGAAATTAATATGCCCCATGAGTTTTGAAACTCACATGCCATAACATACCAACTACAGGAAGTTTCGTGCCATATATCCAGTGCAAATACATAAGTGATCAACTGGACACTAGAACAAGGATTGCAAATAGGATTAGGGTGACCACTAATGCCATGCAGGACGATGTGTGGTTGTGCCTGATTTGCTATTTCTTACACCAAACCGTCTTTGCTGAGCACATGGGGGAGAGGGAGGACTGGTCGGCATGGGAGAAAACTGGCAGGCTCTGGAAGTTGTGCAAGAGGTTAAATCGGGGGTCTGGGAGATGAAGTGGCGCTTACTCGCTGTAGGTGCAGCTGGTACAGCTGGTAGATTCTTATTGGTCACCAATGGCGTTCGGGACCAATATAAGGAGGAGCGACGAAGCGTAGAATGCTGGGACTGATTAGGGTTTTGACTGCAACGAGGAAGCGAAGAATGTGGTGGCGGATTAGGGTTTTTAGTTGAATGATCGGGTGTCAGGAGACTTGCGTTCGGGTTTCGAGTTGAACAATCGCGTATTAAGAGACTTGGGTTAGGGTTTCGAGTTGAACAATCGCGTATCAAGAGACCTCGGTTAGGGTTTCGACTTGAACGATCGCGTATCAAGAGACCCGGGTGAGACAAATTCTTCAACGCGTAATCACGAGCGTGGGCGATGACATTTCTGTTCACAGGACGACAAGCGTCCCTTCGAGCAAGCGCTGTTATCCTCCGCAGATCAGATTGCAGGTCGTTAACAGAAGGGTTGTTGGGCAAAACAGATTGGTCTATGAGTATATAGGGAATTACCATGGGGAACACATTGCACTTAATGGGATCTGGTTTTATTATCATAATTATGTCTGGATGCTCGGTATCTTGCAGACGATTCTTCATTTTAGTGAACTGCTCGTACATTTCAGGGCACGATTCGATCAGCTGGGCGGAGATTATGAGTTCCCTTGAGTCGCACCATCCTAATGATGTAAGCATCGCCACCAGATCCTTGGGAAGAGTTTTCAAGACAGATTGTCGGGATTTGGAGCGAATGGTGGCTGCTATCTGCCAGAAATCATTTATTTGTTCGCTGCTAATGTGCAGCAGGTTCCAAAAACCTAGCATGTTGCTAACTACAGACATTGTCGAGAATGAGAAACTAAGACGATGGAAATTGAGCGCCTGTACCTCTGAGAGGAACGTATATAAACAAATTGAGTCCTGTCAGCGTAAGTGTCAGAGGTGCAACTCTTCTAACTAGTATAGATTTCTTTTCCTATTATTAATATTCATTAATGCCATTGTCGACTCTTCTAACTAGTATAGATTTCTTTTCCTATTATTAATATTCATTAATGCCATTGTCGGCTATAGTGTCGTTCAGTTGTAAATCTAGTAAATCTTTGCGACTTCACCAAGATGACGGTTGATCGATTGACTGAGTTAGCTTCTTAGGTTGACAATTAATCGACTATATAATGGTCCATTGATCACTAATTATAAATATTTTAAATTGAAAAAAAAAACAACTGAAAATACTTACATAAACTTTATATAATTGTAATGGATTAATTAAAAACATAATGTTTGTCTATACACATATATAAAAATTTCAATTGTTTTGTTAATTTTTTATATTTAAATATAATAATTCTTTAATTAATTACAACATGAAATTAAGTTATAATTTTTATATTCAAATAATAAATCTTATATAATAATTTATAAGTATGAAATTAAATTTATTTATTAATTGAGAATTATTAATTTTGAAATTATTATATATAGAAATTGGTTTAATTCATTTTAAAAACTTAATTATTATTTTAATGTTTTTTTGTAAGTTTGGTAGGACTATATCTACATCATGTCTAATATATCACCTCTATCATCACGGTAAGGAATTGAACCAGTGACTTCACACTAAGGAAGGAGTGCCTTAACACAACACCCAATCACCATATTGACAAATTTTTTATAATTTTATTTGTGAAAAGTATTTTGGTATTTAAGCATTTTAAGAGAAAATAATTTTAATCTTCAACCTTCTATTATATTGTCACAAAGGTAAAACTTTCTCATACCAAGTTGTTTTCCCGATAAAAAAACTTCCACCATCACCATAGTTTTGCTAAGTTAAAAGGTATGAATTCTGGTCATGTGATAAATCTTTTGAAAATGACATCATTATACATAAAACATTCTAAGATAAAATATTTTTCATCTTAAACTCTTTTAGTGTCACAAAGGTGATATACTCTCTCAAACCAAGGTGTTTTGGGAATTCACCAACTCTAGATCCCAACAAAATTAGTTCTTATTTTAACAACATTTAGTTTCACTATGGAGCTCAAGAGAGTTAGTTATTATTTTAGCAATATTTAGTTTTACTATGGAGCTTAAGAGTTCTTATCTTAGTAATATTCATTTTCTTCTTTGCATTTTGAGTAGAGATGCTTTTGATTTCTAAATTATGGTTGATCACCTCTTTATAATACCTTAATTCTCTTTTTCCGGTAACTCTTTATGGTACCATATTTTCTTCCTAAATTTTATTGCATTAATATTTTAAACAATATTCTTATTTTGCAAAATCATATCTTCTTTTATTCCCAATAGTTTAGTCAAGATTTGGCATCCTTATGCCATATCAACTTGAGCTAATGGAGTTTGAAGCAATTTTAGGAAGCCTTTTGTTTTCCATGTTCCTATACATTAGGCAATTGGTTATAATTGTGGTGTCTATAGGGGAAATGCTTGTTTTAGTGAGGAATATAGGATAATATGTATATTTTTAATTTTGAGATTATAAGTTATAAATCTCTTTGTATTTACTCTATCTTTCTCCACAAATTAACCAGATACTGCATCCCCAAATTTGTAACCATATAAAGTAATAAGAGCAACAAGAGTGTCAAAAAGGAGTTTTTCTTATGATCCATACCCAAAATTCCATTGATTTACAATTGTTTTCAAATCCATAATAAGATTTACAACTTCCATAATAGTCAAACATTGTCTTCAACACATGACTATCTTCCTATGCCACTCTTCCATCGGTAGGTTCATCCATTTGATGAGGTACTTAGTAATTGCTCGATTTCTCATCTTTTTAGTCCTTGTTTCCAAAATTGTTTCTAGTTCTAGTATTATTTTCCATTCTTCATTGATCTTTGGTAGAAGATTTTAGACCGAGATCTTATAGCCAATGAGCTTATTTAAGCAAGAAACATGGAATACTAGATGTACTTGTGAACATGGAGGCAACTCCAATTTGTAGGCCATACTTCGGGGCCATAATATCTCAGAGCTAATTTATTGTCCTTCATTTGATGCTTTAGGGACATCTGTTTATATGGTTGTAGTATCACAACTACACACCACCGTATTTAAAATTCCCTTTCACTGTGATGTTTATATGATTGTTGTTTCATCCTATTTTGTGCCATAACCAAGTTGTCCTTCAATTGTTTGAGAACCTCCTGTCGGTGTTTGATGTGGTCCTTTATGGCTTGAGCCTTTGTAGTCCCTTTCAAGGGTTATGTTATGGATGGAGGATGATATCCATAAGGTGCCATAAATGGTGACATTTTTGATGAAGTATGGAAGGATTTGTTGTGCCACCATTCTGCCAAAGGCAACTATTTCACCCATTTTGTCTATTTATCAGATATAAAGGAATGTAGATATCATTCTAAACATTTATTCATAATATTAATTTTCCCATCAAATTTAGGATGATAAGATGAGTTGTGAGCCAATTGAGTACCCAAACAAGCAGATAATTCAGTCCAGGAATTTCCATTGAAAATTGGATCTCTATCACTTACAATATTCTCTGGTATTCCATGTAGCTTTTGGATTATTTCTACTGATTCTTCTACCACAATACTTTCTTTAAGAGGATGAGAAAGAGAGAAAAAGTGGGCAAACTTTGTTATTCGATCTACCACTACCATAATGGAACTCTTTCCTTCAGATTTGGGTAAACCTGTAATAAAATCCTTTGAAAATTCTTCCCAACGCTAGCTTGGTATGGCTAATGGTTGAAGGAGCCCTTGGGTCTTAATAGTCTCTCCTTTATTTTATTGGAAACCATACATTCCATCGCAAGTTATTTCACATATGCTTTCATACCTTCCCAAAAAGAATCATTCTTTATCCTATGGTATGACTTCAAGAGAAATGAATGCCTCCTATAAGAGAAGTGTGTGATTCCATTAGGGCCTTTTGTTTAAGTTGATAATTCTTACATAAGTATAAGCAATCTTAATACCATAAAAAATCATTTTTTCGTGTAAATTTTTCTAGTGCATTAGAGTCCTGTTGTAGATGTTGAATAATATTGCATACATTCTCATCTTATTGCCATTTTATCCTTTCTTCTCCCATCCAGTCAAATTGTGGAATGGAAATGACACATAGTAAACCATTTATGTCTTCCTCTTTCCCGCATTAGAGTCCTCTTGTAGATGTTGAATAATATTGCGTACATTCTCATCTTATTGCCATTTTATCCTTTCTTCTTCCATCCAGTCAAATTGTGGAATGGAAATGACACATATATTTATGTCTTCCTCTTTCCTTGAGAGTGCACGTGCCACAATATTTTTCTTTCCTTCTTTGTAGATAATGTCAAAGTCATAACCAAACATATTTGTGAACCATTTTGTTGCTCTTCTGAAGATAACCTTTTATCTAAGAAGTAATTCAGACTATCATGATCTCTTTTTACTTTGAAGTGCCTTCCTATCATGTACGGTCACCATATATTAATTGCAGGTAGTATGGCCAAACTTTATTTTTCATAAATGTGTCTAATTAAATTATTTCCTTTAATTTTACTACTTTCAAAGGAAAGGGTTCTTCCTTCTTGCATGGATATTGCACCAACGCCATGGCCCGAGGCATCACACTCCAAAATAAGTATTTTTTTAAAGTTAGGTATCACCAAGATGAGAGTTGGATAAAAAGCCTCTTTAAGTTCTTCAAATGTTTTTTTTGCTTCTTTAGTCCAATAAAATGGTTTCAATCTTCTTCAAGGCATTTATGATTTTTCATTCCCTCATAACTTTGATTTTGTTAGGATCCACCTTGAAACCATCATGTGAGACAATATGACCCAAGAATTCCACTTCTTGAACACGAGATGAACACTTGGGAGGCTTTACACATAGTTGTTTCTCTTTGAATAGTGTAAATACCTTGTCAACATGTTTGTACACACTCTTCCCAAGATTTGTTGCAAATTAGTATGTCATCAAAAAATACCATCACAAATTTTCTAAGGAAGGCTTTGAAAATGTATTTCATCAAGCTTTGAAATGTTGAAGGTGCATTTGTAAATCCAAATGGAATAACCAAAATCTCACAATGACCTTTATATTTTCTAAAGGTTCTTTTGGGAATGTCTTATTGCCAAATTTGATTTGATGATATCCAGAAAGAATATCCAACTTAGTAAAGAAAATTGCTCCAAGCAATTCATTTAACAATTAATTAATGACATGGACAATAAACTTATATTTGATTGTCATTTTTGTGAGCTGTCTATAGTATGGACACATATGCCATGAGCCATACTTTTTGATAATCATCCCCACTCGTGAAGATAAATCACTCTAGAAAGGTTGAACGATGTTTACCTCTAACATTTCTTAAACCATATGCTTAATCTCACTCTTTTGCATGTGGATATCTATAATGCATACTTTTAGGTGGTACACTTCTAGGTTGCATATGAATAGAATGGTCATGTTCTCAAACAAGTGGGAGACCCTTAGGCATTTCTCGAAATACCTTAGCGTGATTGTTAATAACTTTTTGATGATCCACTAGAGTAGAGGATAAATATGTTTGAAAATATAATGAACACAATTGTGGAACAACAACCTAGTGTCCCTTTTTTAGCAAGTTTTTCATGCTATTAGAGTTGACCACTTTACTGGTTCTCCCTTGGATACATCTAAGCTCAATTTCCTTTCCTTATGAGAAAAATATAATGAAAATATCTTGGAAATCAAGGATCACTATTCCCAATGATTGTAACCATTGGACCTGTAATACAACATCAACACCACCCATTTGGGTTGAAATCATGGGAAAAAATAATAAATACTCCCCCATATAAACTGAATCTTATTTCACTTCCTTGAACAATTTATAGTACCATAATCTGCAATCATCACATGAAATTCTGAAGATATATATATAAATCAATCAAGAAGTTTTGTCAATTTGTAATTGATGAAGTTATGGGGTACTCCCTGAATCAATCAATATTGTTACCCTTTTCCTTTTGATATATCCTTATATCTTGAGGGTTTGTGGTGTAATGATGTCGGCCAATGCATAACAAGATATTGTTGGAGTAGTTTCTTCTAGCTCTAGATCTTGTGAAGTTTCCACTTCTTGATCTTCTTCGTCTTCTCAGTCAATGTAGAATACTTTACTATCACTGAATTTATTCCCTTTCCAATACTTGCTAACATAGTTGAAAAATAATCCCTTTCTTTTTGTTTCATCAATTTTTTGAGGATTCATCCTTGACCGTTTAGAAAGGGAGCCTCATTTTCTCTATAGTTATTAGTGACCAATTTTCTAGTGGCCATATTTTTACTTTCAGCTTTCCTTGCCAAACTAAAATCATTCTCTTGAGATTTAGGTTCAAATATACACACCTCATGTTGGATTCCTTCCTTTAAAGTACCCATAAATAAGTCTAACAAGTTATCCTCTAAAATATTCTTTACTCTAAGACTCAAATTTTAAAATTGTTGAATGTGTTTTGTAACAAGACCCTTTAGTTGAAGAATTACAAATTAATTAAAGAATGTGTTTATCTTAATAACCCCATTTTTTTCCATCAATTCCTCTATAAAATGGACCAAGATATAACTGAATCCTTTTTTAATTCACAAAACTGTTGATACCATACATGTTGGTCTTGTTCTAAAAACATGGATGCAATATTTACATTTTGTAAGGATGCCAATTGGTGTAGATCAAAGTATTGCTTAGTTTGAAACATCCATGTTATAGGATCATTACCATCAAATTTATTCATATCAATCTTTGGAATGTAGTAGTTCCTTGGTGCTAACTTGACACCCTAATGATGTGGATCATGGATTGAAAATTCTTGATTATGGTTATACGATTAAAAATTTGTGCTCTCCACTTATGATAGCATACACCTCATATGAAATGTATTCGCAATACCATGTTACTACTTATGTTCATGATGTCTTTATATCTCCACATCCCTTTTAGGAAGCATCTCCAAGATAATATTTTCCTTGGAAATCATGGATTTTTGTATTTCTTATTTTCATTCATATTCCTTTATATTCCTTATTTTCATTTATATTCTTTTTTATTCCTCCCTTATTTTTATTCATCTTTATTTCAATTCATTCCTTGTTTTCATTCATATTATTTTCTATTCCTTCCATATTTTAATTCATCTTCTTCTCCATTTATCTTTTAATATTTTCTTGAGAACATGAGAAATCCACCTTTTCAACATAATACTATCCATTTCATTAACTTTCTTCTCTAATTGAGATAACCTAAATCCTAAGACTTCACTTTCTTCATGAGTCAAGGATGAACCTTTAGTATATTTAAATAGTGTAGTAGCTTTATTTGGAGGCATGTTGGAAGATAATAATAACCCTCCTCTTTATTACAACCAAAAAATAAAGGGGACATTGTAGTGAACAATTAGGTTAATAGTAAGTCGTGTACCTTAGTTTGGAGAATATTAGAATGGTTAAAGATTTATTGAAATATCTTTGAGTTTAAAGCCTTCGGGATCTAAAAATTTGTTTGGTGATACTCTGATGTGTAGTTTTTCAACTCCACATGTGTGGATTGAATCTAATCTTCTAACTAAAAGTTATAGTAACTTTCCCAAAATTGGCTAATTTTTTGTGGCTTCTTCCCACAAGAAAACTTATATAGCATTCCACATGTCCAATTCTTGAAATATATTTTTTTCACCTACACCTTAGGTACTTCTATATGTCTTCTAAAATTCTTCAAGATTTCGAAGTCTGGAAATTTCCATACAAGAAGATATAGGCAAACTACTAAGCTAACATGTTTAAAATTTATTTCATAACTGTTCAAAAACATTGAATTCCATAGTGTATAAATCCAAAATTATAGTGAACCAAATTATGAAAATGGAGATATATATTCCCCAATATTTCTCCTTAACATGGTCCAAGTTTCCCTTTATGAAACCTTACAGAAAAAAATTACAATAAAATTGCTAAACTGACGTGTTTGAGACTAAATTTCGGATCATACAAAAACCCTACATTCCTTGGATCATATATCCAAAAATATAGTGAACCAATATAAGGGTGCTAGGAAACCCCAATAATACCAGGCCGTAAGAGATCCAATAAGGATAGAGAAATCGCAGGTCCTTTTTATTTAAGAGACCAAATTAGAAAAATAAGAAATATTAGCTCTCCCAAAATAAATTTGGAGAAATAGTGAAGGGGTCGCCTAAAGCTCTCCAGAAGCCTTTGGAGGCCTATGGAAAAATTCAAGTTACAACCAATTTCCACAAGGAAAGGTTTTGTATCATAGTTTTTTTGGAAGACTCCCAAACGAAGACAAATTTCTCTCTAAGAAATATATATGCTTAATCCACATATAGTGAGAAAGGGTTTTTCTAGGACTCACTAATAAGCTTGAAGGAACAACATTGGCAGAAGGAATACATCATAGGGGGATATTTGTACATCACCATCCTACCATAGAAAAAGAAAGGATGATCAAATGCATGTGACCCATTTATAGAAAGGTTGGAGGACTTGATCAATGAGTGGGATTTGCTAGACATAATCACAAAGAGTGAAAAGTTTATATGGGCAAATAAGAGAAGTGACCCTTGGTTTATAACCGCCAGGATTAACCGTTCCCTCCTCCATGGAAATTGGATCTTAAAAGGAATATAATGTTATTTTAATATCATGGTGAGAGGGGATTGGGATCACAAGCCCATCGGGCTCGTTTTAGACCCCCTAGAGAATTTGGGTCCAATCCCGTTCTACTATAACCTTGGCTGGTTATAATTTGAAGGAGTCCTAGGATTCATTAAACAAGCTTGGATCCTACTATTTTCTGGCTCTCCAACATTTGTTTGGGAATTAAAGCTTAAGGTAGTCAAGCAAGTACTTAGATCTTGGGTCAAACAATATTACAAGGCCCCAAGCCAGAAAATTCAAATTTGTTAAAGAAATTGGAAGGTCTTCATGCCCAGATGGAAAAAAGTCCTGTCGAAGATGAACACTTAGAAAGGGAGAGACAACTTAATAGGAAAATTCTCAAGGTCAACAGGAAGGAAGAAGAAATTTGGAGGTTAAAGTCTCACAACCTTTGATTAAAAGATGGAGATCGAAACACCTCCTTCTTTCAAAAGTAAGCGAGGGCTCAAGAGAAGAGAAACAAGGTAAAGGATATAGTCTTGGAAGGTAAGCAAAAAAATATCCTCCTTTTGTAACAGCCCAAAATACGGATATCTAATTAACTTATTAACATTAAATTTAAACGCTTACCTGAGCTTACTTGTGGTAGAAATAGGCTTACCACAACAGGGTTTTGGGGACGACTCTCCTCCTAACCGTAGGCTCAATTGCACAGGATTCTGCTACAACTGGCCACCCCCGAGCCCTCAATCAACGACTACTGCCACTATTTCTAAGTCTTAGTATACCATTCTCCCAAGAGAATGAAAGATAGAACCTCCGAATGATGGAACCCCTCCCATCCTCCTCACCATTCTTTAAATAGAACAAAACATTGGAAGGGGAACCACATGCACACCCTCCATGTGTCTGCATGCTACTTTTTCTTTACTTT
>APFE031623543.1:0-12860 GCA_000404065.3 Pinus taeda
GGGGGTGAATCAGTATTATCTAGTTCTTTTAACAAATCTCCCTTATTTACACTTTGAATTATTTTTGCATATCAGTACCATAAAATAATGAGCAAGAAAAACAGACAGTCACATCAAAGAACACCAGATATAAGGTGGAAACCCAATGTGGGTGAAAACCACCTGCTGCAATATGTCTCTATCTTCTTTCAAATTAGAAACTCCTTTTACATGGTCTTGTACTGGTGCAGTCCTTTACCAGTACGCAAGCTGCAACCTGCAGAGAGCTACAACTCTTTCTCGTTTTCCAGTCTCTCCTGGAAGGGAGCTACAACCCCCTGCTTCTTTTCAAGGACCACTTTTCATAAATTTTCAAAATGGATCCATATACATCAAATGATCATCAAGTACATGTAAATTACACAGTCAGCTGCAGTAACCAGATCAACAATAACAGAATTGAACCCATAACACCTTATCAACAGAAAAATTCAGTCAACAGAAGATCTTAAGATAGATATGCAGTTTTCCTTTCACTGGCCTACGTCCCCACGCACTTCACCTTCTGCTTCTCTGCGTATACCCGCAGAGCTCCTTCTGCTGCACTGCGTGACCACACACTGCTTCTTCTGTCGCGCTGCGTACAGTACGCACTCAGATGCACTATTGCGCCGCGTACTGCCACAGAGGTAGGCACCCAGAAAGTCTATCGCGCCGCATACTTTTATTGTGCGTACGCACCTAAACCTCCGTCGCTCTGCGTACCCACGCACTGCGCCTTCGTCGCCTCTGCATACCCACGCATTGCGCCTTTGTTGCCACTGCGTACCCACACACTTATCCTTCTTCTGCTCTGCGTGCCCTCGCACTCGCACTGTTAATCACCTGCGTACCTCTGATTAGGGCCGAAATACAGTCAGATGCTCAGATCTAATCTTGCGCTCGAGAGATCACCCTTCACAGGTTCGCTTTCAACTTCTCTTTTATAGATCAAGCTTTTAAACCGAGAACCCAATATATTTCAGATCTTAAGATATTCAATTTTCAAAATATGCTCAAGCCAAATGATCTCCTTTGCTTTATATAGGCAAGCTCTTCCTTAAATCACGGATCAATACCACGAGCCAAAACCATAATAACACAAATACCGTCGGCTAAATACATAAGAAACCCCACGTGTGCTTTTCTCTACCTTGAAATGAGTGCACTGGGGGTACGCACCTCCTGAACGGCTGACCTGCGTGTCTGGCCGCGGTCCCTGCACGGCGTACCTGCGGGTACGCATCTTCTGAACTGTTCTCCTGCGTACTTCTTAATTCTTATCATATTGAGAGCCATGCTATGGGTGTTGCCATCAAGTACAACATCTGTAACATATAACCATACCAGAAACATAATGCCAACATAATGATGGACTCACTTGGTAGTCCAAAACATTGGGTTCACAAAACTCTATAACAGATCATCCTCATCTATAAAATGATCATTAGTTAACAACATCAAGTCCTACTATGGAAGGGACATGATGGAAAGCGCATCAGAGTTCTAGAAATTAAGATTATCGAGAGCGAAACTCATCTCCAATCTAAAAAACATATATATACCCTAAATAGAGCTCTTGGATAAATCATTAAAATCTGGTGAATATCTATTGACGCATCCCCTGATGACGGACTCACTTTGTAGTCCAAAACGTTGGGTTCACAAAACTCTATAACAGGTCATTCCTCATCTATAAAACAATCCTCACCTGTATGGATTCATTATTTAACAACATCAAGTCCTACTATGGAAGGGACATGATGGACAGCGCATCAAAGTTCTAGAAATTAAGATTATCGAGAGCGAAACTCATCTCCTTTCTAAAAAACATATATATACCCTAAATAGAGCTCTTGGATAAATCATTAAAATCTGGTGAATATCTATTGACGCATCCCCTGATGATGGACTCACTTGGTAGTCCGTAACACTGGGTTCACAAAACTCTATAGCAGGTCATTCCTCATCTATAAAACGATCCACACCTATATGGATTCATTATTTAACAACATCAAGTCCTACTATGGAAGGGACATGATCGACAGCGCATCAGAGTTCCAGAAATTAAGATTATTGAGAGCGAAACTCATCTCCAATCTAAAAAACATATATATACCCTAAATAGAGCTCTTGGATAAATCATTAAAATCTGGTGAATATCTATTGACGCATCCCCTGATGATGGACTCACTTGGTAGTCTGAAACATTGGGTTCACAAAACTCTATAACAGGTCATTCCTCATCTATAAAAAGGCTATATCCTCCCCAAATATCACATCCCTCCTCACAACAAAATTCCTCAAGGAAGGAATGTATATGTGGTAAGCCTTCGAAGTCTTGCTATACCCAAAAAAGATACCCTTTCTATGGTGGGTTATAGCTTTTTCCTCTTCCCTAAAGGGACATGTGACCATGCCAGGCATCCAAATATTCAAAATTTCCCAACCTCGGGTTTCTTCCCAGCGAAAGCCTCCTTAGGAGTTTTCCTCCCCAATGCATGATGAGGACTCATATTCAAAACATATACTATGGTGCTACAAGATTCAACACAAAGAAAGAATGGTAAAATCTTATGATGCAACATAGCTCTAGTTGCTCCCACAATGGCCCTATTCTTCCTTTCAATAACCCCATTTTGTTGTGGTTTTGAAAGGAGTTGTCATATCTCTCTCAATGCCTTCATGTGCATAAAATTCTTGAAGGCATTGGAGGTATACTTACCTCCATTATCTAACCTCAACACTTAGATCTTCCTCCTTGTTTGTTTCTCCACAAGAGATTTGAACTCTTGGAACCTCTTGAATACCTCATGCTTGGTCTTCATGAAATAGATCTAGGTCTTCCCAGAGAATTCATTAATGAATATAACATATTACTTGTTGAAGTATGAACTTGTTTTTTTTTTAACTATCCTCTTTCCCTCTCCATTATTTTTTTGTGACTATTTTGTAGTAGTTTCAACCTAATCAAGGTCATCTCAAGTTTACTCAAGCATAAAAAGAGGTATTAATAATGCATGTTTTATAATCTATTGTTTATTTGTGAATTATAATGAAAGCATCTCAAAAACTACAATATTTTGATCATTCCGCAGCTAATATTGGATTCTGCAGCCATCTGCATGGTTAGATAAGATTAAATGCAAAATAAAATGTACCTATAGATGATAGATTTTTACCACATGGATGTCAACATATCGACATGATTTGGTAAGTTATAGAGATCATAATATCTAAGAGTCAAACCTAAAGTCAAACTCAGGTTATGACGAAGCAACAACTAAGCGAAGGTCAACAGAAGATCATGGCAAAATCAAGCGAATTTGGAGAAGACATGTTTGATTGAGAAGAAATATTCAAGAAGGATCCCTCATGATTTTCTCTTCCAGTAGAAAATCATTTAAATCTACCTCTAAGATGGCAAAACAGTTTCATTGTCCATCGACATAAGACTCTTAATTTAGTTTGATGAAGATATGTATAAAATCCATAAGGCAAAACCAAAAACATAGTTAAGTTTATTTTTGTTTAAATTTAGTATTTTCAAACTTCATTTAAGAAAACCTCTACATATTAATATTACTTTGTTCTTCAATGCATGGTTGAGTAATCTTTGACCAGTGATATACTTACACTCACAGGAGGCGCCCCTCGAGAGTTGAAAGGATAGTTAGTTCTTGTTAGTTTATTTTTTATTGCATTGATAGATAATTTTTTCATTCACTTTGCATTTTCATACATTTTTCTTTCTATCAATTAGAATAGTTAAATTTCAGTTGTGTGTTTTTAATCATCTGTTGTTTCTTTCCCAGAGCACTCATAAATGAAAAATACCGAAAAGGTTTATTTCTAGCATGCATTTCATTCGAGTAATCTATTTTATAAATTAGTTAAAATAGTGGATAATGAAGAGATGGTTTTTCAGAGCTATTAGCGCACATTAGTAATCACTTGAATTTATGTGTTTTTAGTTTGATTTACTTTTCTTCTGAAATAAGTTATCATTATAAAAAAAAATTGCAATTAGAGTTAAGTTTCCTTTTCTGCAATAGAGTTAATTTCCTTTTCTACAAATTAGTGTTATGATTTCTTTTCTGCAATTTAACAATAATCTTTTCCTTATGCAATTAAGGATGAACTTCCAATTATGAAATTAGAGTTAGGTTTTCAATTTCACAGTTAGAATAAGTTAAGGTTTTAGTGCTAGATTAATTTTCAATTCAATTTGGCATTTGGTTTGGATGTAGTTTTAATGGAAAGAACATGTGCATCACAACTCTTTAATTTCCACACTTAGATCAATTTCATTTCAAGATATAATTCCTACCATATGTGGTGCACGTATATCTCTTAAGTACACGAACCTTGGTTGAAAATTAATGAAGTAATTTAAGGACAATTAAATTACCCAACATTTTGGCATCATTGTCGGAGATGTGTATATAGGATTCCATTGTTGGTTTGCATATCATTTTAGGTGCATTCAATTTTATAGATGCATAATTAAAGCATGGTAAAAAGCATTTATGCATAGAGAAAGGGATTCTAGGGGTATATTTCTAAGTAGAGGTAGAAGTTCAATTCCAACATCACCACTCACCCCCACTAGACCTCGTAGTGCCACGCCATCCATTCATACTCACATCACATTGTTTGCAGGTAGACATAGACTTCATGAGGTGCATACATCTGAAATCCAACCAAGAGATTCACCAAATTCTTCAACCAACGCTATAGTTGAAGAGCCTACATACCCAAAAAAAGGAGTAATTTTCCTCTCTTCGATAGGAGAGCAACTTCTAGGACAAGAACTAGAGGTTACTAGTGAAGAATAAGAAGAAGAAACTTATTTTAATATACCATTACTATAGGAACTAGAAGAAGAGATAGAAAATCTAATTATATAGCCTTATATTAGCTTTATGGAATCTACAATAGAAGGGGAAGGAGAAGGGGAATTACACAATGTAAATGGTGAACTTAGGATTGGAGGTGGAAGAGGCAGAGGAGGAAATAGAGGAGGAGGTGGCAGAGGAGAACCATATCCTTATGGATTTCCCATTTTTTATGAAGATACCACAGTCACAATAAAAAACAATTCACCTTCTATCCTCCCTAAATTCCATGGTTTGAGAAATGAGGATTAAAAAAAAAAAATGAGTTTGAAGTTTTATGTAGATTTTATGACTACTAACTTTATCCTCAAAAATTGAAATTATTTCCAGCTACTCTTAAATGGTTCATGGGACTAGGAACACATACTATTAGAACATGGGAAGAAATGAAAAACGTGTCCTTAGAAAAATACAAAGATTATTGCATGCCCCATTACCTTGAGGATGAAATATTTAAGATTATTGCAGAAAGAGGATGAAAACCTTGAAGACCTAGTTGAAATATTTTCCTATAATGTTAAGATGGATAGGATACATAATTTAGATGATGATACATTAAAAACTCTTTTGTTAAAATCCATCAAAGATTAATGGATTTACCTTCTCGATTTAATGGGAAAAGGAGATGTTTCTCAACTTTCATTTGGTGAAATTTGTGATTTATGTAAACATATATAAAGAGGCAAAGGTAGAATTGGTAAAAGCCCAAGACATCCTACTGTGTCTAGAATTAGTAAATCTACAACTGGAACAGTAAGTAGAGCTTAAATGGGAAATTTACTTGATAATTCAAAACAAATATCCTTGGGAGTCTTAGTGAACAACTAGATACTCTTAAGATACAAAACAAGAAAAAAAATGAGAATGTTGCATTATCTATTTTGTGTCCCAGATGTAGGAAGAAACATGCCTTAAGAGAATGTCCCCTTGATAGTATATAAATTTGTGTCATATGTGTTGAAAACCATAATACAAAGGAATTCATGTTACACAATATTTTGTCACACCTCCTGCACTTCCCTGTGTCATACCCCAGAGTACCCAAACCTTGACAACTATGTAGTGTACCCATTGTGATATGCAGTCCAGATCCTCCCTAAAGGACTAATGAAAAGTTGCCTTGAGCCTTTCCTGAGAAAAATGAGCTCAAAACCCTAATTTCTGAGTTAGTGTGACTATGACACTACCCTCTCGCACTGATGGCAAGTTTCACCATATGAGCCTCGCGCTCCTAGTGCGGATTTTTATTGGATACTCATGCTGAACCCTAAAAGGCATGTTTTCCCAAAGTGGAGAAGAAGCTTCGTGATCTAGAGGCTTCCAGAATGGCGAGTTGGATGATGTTCATTGTAGATGTGGTTGAATTCTCCCAATATTACCCTTTGATCTTATCCCTATGAGCTTCCTCCTTGAGATGAGGACCTTCCCCTATATTTGGAGAGATCTTAACTCCCTCTCCCTGCCTATAAATTCATCCCCCTCCATTCCAAAATGGTTGGTCTCTGATTATTTGCAACCTTATGCTGAGATAGTGCCTACATGCTATTCACTTTGGCTTGGAGAAGGAGTGCTTGGAGAGCTTGAGCTTGGACTTTGAACTTCACTCAAGGAGGGCTACTAACCTCAAGGCTTGGGTTGTATGCTTCCTCTTTTGTTTATTAACATATACAACTATTGGTTCACTTTCCATAAATGCTTATATCAATGCTTCATTTATCTTAATTCTCCTTGATCTGTTAAGTGGATTACATTTGATAATTATTGTTGCACTTTTATGCTTTGTCATGTTGTTGGCCTCTTTTGTAGGTATTCAAACACTGTGTGCAACAAGGAATAAGCATGTGGAACAAGTGATCAAGGATTTCAACAAAGGACTACATTATAGCATCAGAGTGAGGTAGGTCTTCTTCATCTTCTCTTATTTCGATTGTAATCTAGGAAAGTGTCTTGTAGATTGTCTCGTTTGTTGCTAGACCCACTCATTGGGCTAGAGGGATCGTCTCTATCCGTAGAGAGGATTTACCTACACAACAAAAGGGAGACTCTGTTCCTTTGATTAGTTTGACCAATCATCGATTCTCGACTTCTGTGCATCAGTGCAGCTTTATACAATCAATGATTACTTTGTTAGGGTGCTAAGTTTGGATTTTTTTTTTTACATATTTTTTGTTTTTTCCCATATTCCTCGCTCAGCACTAGTTTTATTAGTGACAATCGCATTAGCAACACTCATTTTTTCTTGTATAGTCACGCCGAAAACCCCGTTTTCCACTATTTTCTCGCGCTGAAAATCAACACAGATTTTGCTATATAAAGTAGTGTTGATGACCCTAACTAGTGCAGGTTTTGCTATGAAAAGTAGTGTTGATGACCCTATCAGCACAAGTTTAGATATATAAAGTAGCGTTGATCCTTGAATGTCATAAATTTTAGGTTTTATCTTAGAATCCAGTGTGTCTTGGCCCCTGAGGTCTTTTCCCATCCTGTATGCTTGGATTTGTCAGTATTTTTTATTGATTGGCTTGATTAATTTGTAAAATTTGTTTCATTGGATTTGAAGTGAAATCTGATTGAGTTCTTGGGTTTCTGGTCAATTAGTCATCCCTTGTTGCTTGTTGGTGTCATTGAGATGATGGTTTTGCCGATTGATTGAGTGTTTTTTCATGGCAATCATCGAAAACATCGTTTTTCATTTGTTTTTAGCTTGTCTTTCAAAATTTACTTTTCATGAAAATGCATTATATTATTTGCATTGAAAAGTTATATTTTGAGATTCATCATTGAAAATAGATCACATTTTTCAGTGATTGAAACCTAAAGACTATATTAGGTGCATCAAATCATTCAAAATGAAAATAAAAGCACAATTCATATAAGTGCATCTTTGTAAGGTAAAATCATTTTACTTTCGAAAAAGTTGCATTTAGGATACTGAAAAGTGAAAATAATTTTTACTTTTGGCATTGCATTTGGAAGGCAAAATTGAAAGTTAGTGAAAGGAATTCTGCATGATGCATTATTGATTGAAATTTCTTCCCTTGATTAGTCTAGCTTTCATTGAAATGAAAAGTTTTCCTTTTCTCATATAGTTGCGTCATAGGTGTTCAGGTGACATCGTTTTGAGACTTAAAATTGAAACATAATTGAAGACAAAAAATAAAAGTTACTCAATTAACCTAAGGATCATTTGGAACTTAACAAAAATATTCAGATATCTAGGGTAGAGATGTGTTCCAACGTTTATAAACCTAGTAGTTGCTATTAACTGTCTGTATTGTATCCCGAGGTGAAATCATGTTCCAATATGGAAGTATATCATAGGTTCTCCAGTACTCTTGGGTATATCATAGGCACTCCAATATGGAAAGTATATGGGAACGCTCTCATCAAATGGTTATGCATTAGACAACACTAACACAAACTTGTGCTCCCTGTACTATAGAGTATATACTGGGAGACCCCATTAGGTTGATATCCTTTAGCCACAGGTAATCGAGTTAGATGCTTATAGATGTGATACACTGAACACAAAATTTGGGGAGATCGGTTGTTGTACATAAATTCCTTGGTTTCAGATAAAGTGTATATAGCGGTTCACGGATACTTGGTAAACCCTTTTGCCTAGTTACCCCTTTTTGATTTATTTGTTGTTAATTTCTAAAATCAATTGACCACGAAACAACATCCTTCCTGTGGAAATATTCCTTAGTAGATCTTAGGTTGGTATTGATGGAAACATTTCCTGATTTTACCAATCAAGGCAACCTCTTTGACGGGAATCCTAGTCCTTTTCCTTCTTTTAGAAATACTAGTGCTCCCTATATGGAAACATTGTCTCTTCCTGGATTGACCATTAGTCTTCCAATTAGGTTATTTTCGACCTCGATGATTTCGAGTGTCAAAACTGCTTTTCAACCGAGTTCTCCTCCACTTGAACAACATCAACCTCATGTTGATCCTAAAGTTTACCCCTTGCCTTATTCTCCTATTTCTTCACCCTATTCGTCCTCTTCGCTTGGTGAAAGTCTAGATTCTAGTAACCAGGTAGCTACAAAGAAGAAGAGGAGGATGAAGAAGAAGAAGAAAAATAAGTAAGGGGGAAACCAAGCAACCATTGCTATATATGCAACTGATGTAGAAAAAGCTTCCAACCAGCCTTGGAAAGTAAAATTACCTTGTGTGTTATGTAAGGGTGACCACCTTCTTCAAAATTGTACTTGTATTCCCAAGGTGTTAGAAGTGTGGTCCACAGGTTCACATCGACCTTTGTTGTCAGCATCTGGAGTTCATGCCCGTGATAAACCTTCAACTAGTAATAATAAGGTCCATGGGAAAAAGGGAAAAATCAAATTTCCATATAAGTTGTGTGAAGGTAATCATCCCATTCACCATTGTCCTCTTATGGATGAATCTTCCAAAGAGTTGGAAAACCTTACAACTTCCCAGCCTTGTCTTCAGGTTGGTTATCAAAAGCTTTCCCTTGATCCTTCGCTACTTGATCAAGTGATTGATCAAAAGCCATATTTCGTCAACCCTACTCTCTTTGAAAGTGAGTCTCGTGAGTCCATTCTTGACCAACCATTGGTTGAGAAAATGGTAAACTTGGCTCCACCTTCAGTTAACCGTACCCTTCCAGTAGAGAGTGAACCTCGTACTACTCAGGTTCATTTGGTTTCTTTAGTTTTAAATTAACTAGAGGGAAATCCTCTCGTTCTTGAGGTGCATGAGAGAAGTTCTCTTGTTCCCATAGAGAAAGTGGGTAGCTTTCCCATTCATATGACACACCCTCCGAGTAGTTTAGTCACTTATTTTGATTGGAGTCGACTGGTAGGATATTGCCTTCTGTCTTATGTGCCTTTCCAGATTACAATACAAGCTTATAATATGGTCATACCTAGCATAGTCATAGACCAGGGCGCATCTGTTGGTATTTTTCCCTAAACTGCTTGGAAAGCTTTAGGTTCTCCTCATCTTGTCCTCGTCACCCAGAATCTATTAGCTTTTAACATAAGAACCAGTCAATCATTAGGGATCCTTCCTAAGTTGCCTATTACTTTGGGAGGAAAGACTATCTATATAGACGTGATGGTTGTCCAAGGCCCATTGGATTTTAATCTACTCCTTGGTCATGACTATGTTTATGTCATGGGAGCTCTTGTCTCTTCCCTCTTTCGAGTGATGTGTTTCCCACATGAAGGAAGCATTGTAATCATTGATCAACTTACATTCATTGGTCCTGAATCAACTCCCACTCATCCATCATCTCTAAATGGTTCTTACATGAAAACAGTATCACCTCCTCCAGAGGTTAATTATGTGGCCACTTGATCCGTGCCCACATCTATTGATGATCTAGTGGGTGATGTACTACGCCATGTGTTGAGGGCATTAGAGCCCAATTTTTTATTTGGATCCTTAGACATGTATCCCTTCCATAATGTTGTTCTACCATCTGATGAGAACCTCTTGTAATCCATGGCTTCTTTTGATGTTTTCTCAAGGGCATGGAGCAAAGTTCCTTGTCTTGTGTCAAGCTCATTAGAAAATGGAACTTTTGACCATGAGGAGAGTTCTTTTACTATGTCAACCTCATTAAAAAAATTAAATAGGTTCCCTTGAGGATAGTTCTTTTACTTGTGTCATGCTCGTTAAAAAATGAATCAAGGTGTCATGAGCATGGTTCTTTTGCTGTGTCAATCTCATTAAAAAATTAAACAAATCCTCTTCCAATTTGAGTCTTTGATTAGATCTTGTAAAATCCCAATCGAGTCTTTCACTTGATCTCATAAGTGAACCTTCATTCCATCCACCTATTAGTAACCAATATTTCACTTAGGTGAATGAAATGAAGCTTAGGGGGGCATGTACCTCGAATTGAGTCTTTATGTTGGGGACATGCAAACTCATCTCAATCATCATTTATCTTTGTTTTAATATTGCGTAAAATGAAACCAAATCGAAGCATAGTTTATCTCCATTTCAAGATTTTGTAAAAAATGAAACCAAATCCAAGCATAGTTTTTTCCCATGTTTCAAGCTTGTGAAAAAATGAAATCATCTTCAAGTATACTCAAACATAGTTTTTCATGTTTCAAGCTTGTGTAAAAATGAAACCATTCCGACTTTACATCTCATGATTTCCGTTTTTATCAGTTGGTTTTTTCTAGATGAGCCTTGGTCATTTCATTCCATCATCACCATCTCTTTGGTTGATCATACACTTTCACTTAGTTTTTTTACCCTTGCCTAAGGAACATCTGCAATGAGTGGTCTTATTAGCCAACCTCTTGACCTTTACATGTTTTGAGCAGTTCCATATTGACTAAAACCAGTTTCTATCCTTTTATACCAGTCGTTCCTCCAGGCATAGTCATCTTTCAACTCTTTTCTGACTCTTGAAATATGAAAATATTGTCGAGAAATTTTCGTTTCAAACTTGTAAAAGTAAATGAAATGAAGTCTACTCAGTACAAGTTTAACTGTTTTCCAAACTAAGATAGACTATTGTACAAAAAAGGAACACCTTAGTTGAACATGGCTAGTAGGTTCTCTTTGATATTGTTTTCTACCTTTTCGGGTTCAAGAGACAAATTACAAAAAGGGACCTGATGGAGTCTTCTTTTTCATTTATTTTTCAAACTCTCTAAATATGAAAAAGACACTGAGTTACTCTTTTGTCAGACTCGTAAAAATTAAATGACAAAAGACTTGTCACCATGATGAGACCGAGTTTCTCCTTCCTCGGACTCGTAAAAATTACTAGTATGGATTCGTCCGAAGGATGAAATTCTACGACAAGGATACGGTATCCTCTTCAAGCTTGTGTAAAAATAAAGAGGTACTCACTAGAAATAGTGGGGAAAAAGTGAAAGTGAAACATCTCTGGTATATGCAGCATGTCGCTCTTGAACATGACGCTCATTTGTTTCTCATGTCAGGTTTGCGATATGCTCACTCAGTCACTTGTACTTCTAGGTTTGGGTGATCCATTTTGCCTCTCATCTAACTATTCCACTTCATTGTCATGACCCTTGGTATTATGTTGAGTCAAATGTTGCCACACTTCTGAGTCGTGTTGCCTATATGTTCAAGAGAAGTCCTATCTACAGTTTACTACCTATACATTGTCTGGATTTTTGTTGTAGTCCTTGATCATACTCATTTATTCCACCTTATTCCTTTTTTCATGTCGATGATGAGGGAATCATTATGGCCCTCCTTCGACAAATCATTCCTATCAACTTCAACTCATTATCCAAGAAAATGAATTAGAAACTCCCTTTCAATATCTTAGAGCTTGCATGCCTTAATAGCAAGTTCTTCACATTCAACAACAGGTTTTCATCACTGGCCTTTGATCAGATGATTCCATGAGTGTTCAACTTCAAATTCATTTTAGAAGTTCCAAGTTATCCTGGATATCCTCCTCCTGGGGCTGGTTTAGTGACCGCAAGTTTTAGAGATCCTAATTGGCAATTGCCTTTATCGCAACTTTGGATTTACCAGACTTGACGCGTCTAACAAATGATCCAATAAGTTATCATCCATATTGGCCGTCAATGCCGAATAAGTTACCCAGTGACATACCCAAGTTCGAAGGTAAGTCTGGAGAGGACCCATCAAATCACGTGATGACTTACCACCTCTGGTGTGCATCAAATTCTATCTCGGATGATTCGATCCGCTTACGTCTTTTCCAGCGTACACTCATTGGTCTCGCGGCCAAGTGGTACATTGAGTTACCACGGGCATCTTTTTACAACTTTAGCCAGTTAGCCACATCTTTCTTAACTCATTTTCAGTTGCCGGTCAGATATGATAACAGCACGGAATTATCAACTTCACTAAAACAATCGACGTCCACCTATATTTCCGATCATATTCATGAGTGGAGATGTCGACGAAGGTTAGTGAAGGTTTTTATCCCGGACCAAATCTTAGCTG
>APFE031623543.1:33561-48345 GCA_000404065.3 Pinus taeda
GCATTATAGCATCAAAGTGAGGTAGGTATTCTTCCTCTTCTCTTATTTCGATTTTAATCTAGGAAAGTGTCTTGTAGATTGTCTCATTTGTTGCTAGACCCACTAATTAGGTTAGAGGGATCATCTTTGTCTACAGAGAGGATTTACCTACACATGATGATGTTCCCATGAAATAGATCAAGTGATATTGAGACAGGAACATGATGAGATAAGAAAAATATATATAGTGGTCATGGTATTTTAATTTGATGAATCATGATGAGAATGCTTATGATATATTATTGCTCTTTGTTTGATATGTATTAAGATGATTCTCATAGTTATGAAGTTATGTCAATTTGTGTTTCCATTTATTGTGTGATGTCCTAATATATATTTGATACAAATATGTTAATGTTATAACGTATGATCGTATTTATTGGTGTGAAACATGTGGTAACTTTTAGCGCTTGAAATTTCACCTCAGGCTGAAAAAGGTAAACTCCAAGGCAACATCAAACCACTTAGCCTCGTAGCTAGCCCTACGGGGCAGGAGAGGGTTCTCTCCGGTCTATCTCGACAAAGATCTTCAATGGGCGGAGATGACCAATAAAGAACACTGATTTTAGGCTAGTAAATTGATAAACAAAAGGGGTTTTTAATAAAATGATGGGGTTTTTCTGGGCTGCATGGGCAAAGTAACAGCTTGAGCAGAGAAATGTAATCAAGAACATAGATTATCCCTTGAGGCAAGGTAGGCAAGAAATTTAACATCAAATTGAGATTAAATGGAATGGCAAGACTGCTGAGGAGCTGACAAGGGCATATGAATCCTTGTCAAACAGAAGAAAACATTAAATATGAACAAACTTATAGGCAGAGCATAAAATATTATGAATTCTACCTAAACACTTCATTTGTTCAATTGGAAATGATCATGAAGCGAAATGAAAACATAACAGGTTACATATGAAACAGAAGGAAAACTTATGCTAAATTGTCATACCACAGGAATCTCAGGGGTCAGAGCTGTATTTTTCATTAAATCTCTGTCAAAGACTCTACAATAAAAGCTCTATGTTCTCCACCAGCTCTCAGAATTTTCTCTTCTCCCTCCACCTTTTACAAATGATTTTTTAATACCATAAATAAGACTGTTGTAGGAGAAAACAGATCAACCCAAAAACCTAGGCGCTGTTTCACCTGAAGTTACATAAATAGAACAAAGAACAACTTTATCCTCGAAATTCTCTAACCAAAAAGACTAAAAATTGGAGCGCAGACCCCATTGTGTGACTAACTGAGGTCATAGATAAGAATACGAATCCTATTCTTCTGGTAACAGATGTCTTTGTTTATTTTCGGCTGAAGTGAAGGGCCAGGTGTCAAGGATGTGCGCCAAATTCTTCTCTGCTCCGATCAGTGGATCTACTCGTAATGGTGATATGCTGGAAATTATGTATCTTAGTTTTCTAGTGTAGAAATTCATTGCAGATATATTTCTTTTCTGAACAGTAAGCATCACTGCCTTCATCTGGTTCTTGCGTGCGATAAGCATCAAAAATCTGCCAAGCCCTCTTCCTTGCACACATTTCTGTAACTGAAGGTTATGAACATAGACTACGGGAATTTCTTCCTCAACAATGAATCGATAATGCACAAAAGCAACCGCAGGGTCTCCATCACCTGTCCACTGACACTTGTGCACCTCTTCCTTATTATTTATATTGCAAAGATGTTCATTGTCGACACTTTGAATACTCCGCACAAAAATATATCGCGCTTCAGGAGCAACCATTTCTCTGTGTTTTATCTTCTCTTCCGCGGCCCATTCGGGTACATATGCACTCTGCATATTCACCTTCAAAAACTCTTGGATGTAACGTTTTAGTGAGGAGGAAAAATGTTCTCCTGATCCTGATCCCAGACGAACTAATAGGCCATTTCGGTCATATGTATGAAAAGCTGGGAAGTCGACGAGATGATCATCTTTCATATCTGTACAACTGCATTACAATCAAAATTGCAAGAGATTCCCAAATATTCTCAAACAAAGAAGCTCCAGGCTTCAACCCTGTATATGGATGAAGCAATATCCTTCTAGAGAGCCACATCTGCAAACTTGGGAAGCTGCTCAAAACATAGGTGAAGATAAAGACTAGCATGGCATAAATCAGTAAAGGTAGCCACAAACGCTTCCTTGTCTTTTCCAGCAGTTGTCGGCCTATGATCCAAACCAAAAGAAAGATGAGGTAGCCAAATGCTATGTAATTAGGATTGACCACGTATACTATGACAAGTATGGTCAAACATGCAATGTAGGTCCCACATGAGCGATATGTTGCTTGAAACATTTGGCCTATGGTTAAAAGATATTTTTAATCCAGTTTACTTGCTGAGTGTGGTGTGGATCACTATCTATCAAATTTTGGGATGAACATATTGTCCATAGTACAAATTTGTTGAACCCATTTTTCATGAAGCCAAAACCAAATGGTGATTGCGGGCTACACTTCAGAATTGCAGAAAATGAATGGAGTGCTTCTATGCCATGATCTTGAACTGCAGAAAAGCATAATAATACTGCAATGCTTAGAAAATCCCAAAGACTTGCATGATTTGATACACCGCAGTGAAGGAGAATTGACCTTATTGAATCCTCTTTGCTTTCCAGAACCTCCGAAAATAGATCTAGCTGGAGTAGGTACAGAAATGAAAAATGTAATTCACAAAGGAGAACTAGAAGCTTCCGTGTTTGTCTGCCCACTGTTGACCTCATCAAATATATCAAGAAAAACACCATATAAAAGGCATAGAGTAGCCCAGGTTTCACTCCCAAAAGGAATACAAGCAACAAAGAAATTGAACGTGAGCTCTTGCGGAAACACCATGCAACTACAGCAAAAATCAAAACCTTTTTTCTTTCTGTTGCCCTTCCATCAATGTACTGTATATAACGGCATGAGGTCTTAGGCCCTGCTTTGGAATCTCATAGAAAATATCTTGAGCTTCATCTATCAGGAACAATCCCAACAAAACTCATCTCAGCATCATCTTTTACAGCAACAACTGCAGCATTGTTTTAGTGATCAGTGTTGAAATTCTGTTTTACAATTTCTGTCTCTGATTGCTGATGATATTCTGAATTGTGCTTGTGGAGGGATAGGAGCTTGAATTCGCTGCCATCTGAAGAGCTGGAGAATAAATTACATATTCTAAAACAACACATTTAATGATTTCTTCTTCAAAACAGGGTTTTGAAGAAGAATCAATCTCACATTTGACATACAAGACGGAGTCTAATATTGGCTCCACTTGGGATGGCAGCTGCCGCTTTTTGGAGGTGCCAAGAACCGCAAAACTTTGGGAGAGCAGACAGTGCCTCCATCCATTGGGTAATGGAGTCATTATTCCAACAAATCGACACAACTGAAGACTCAACTTATTGACTGGAAACTGACTGAATTGATTGAAACACTGACTCGGCAAACTTCAAACTAAACTGTAATGAAACTGGAACAAAATGCTACCTTTTGGCTGCTTATTTATTTACAACATCTACCCTAATCTGCTGTACAAACAATAGATTAGGTAATACTAAAATTCCATATTAACCATTCAAGTAAACCTGAGAATGATGCCACTCGAGAATGCTTCCGCCAGGACACTGATGCAATTGTTGGCAGCCCTTCATGCACGTAATGAGCCTGGTCACGTACAAGACAGCCTAATCTAGCAATCAAACTGAAAAACATGTCCATGTATGTTGCCATTGGATCGCGGAAACCGGACTCTGTTGGCTGCCCCAACTCTGCAATACATACCTCCAGCTACACAATGTCAATATAAACATCTGTAGGCGATTCTATGATTTCTTGTTTCAATGGAGGAAGGATTTCCAAGAACTTTTTAGGGTCTTGGAAATCATATGACTGAATCTGCTCATCTAGAAACTGAATCTCCTTCTCGATTCTTTCAACCATTAACTCGCAAAATTTAGTTTTGAACCAAGGGAACTTTGAAGATTTCGACCATTGAAGCAAGCCACTGAAAACATCTTCATCAAATTTAGTATCTGCTAACTCATTTCTTATTTCTTCTATAGCTTCACACAGGGTAAGGTTTGCCACATACCCTACCATTGCATGAATGAATCAACAAGCACTGGAATGTCTGGATCGAATTGGAGTCGCCAGGTGAATGGTTCAACCTGCATATGTGTCTGTCTGCTGTCCACCATCAGCATCAGATCTGCAATTTGATTTCATGTACTGGGACAAGACAATCAACAAGTCGAATGTTCTCCCCAGTATGGTCGCCAATATGTTAGCGCTTGAAATTTCACCTCAGGCTGAAAAAGGTAAACTCCAAGGCAACATCAAACCACTTAGCCTCGTAGCTAGCCCTACGGGGCAGGAGAGGGCTCTCTCCGGTCTATCTCGACAAAGATCTTCAACGGGCGGAGATGACCAATAAAGAACACTGATTTTAGGCTAGTAAATTGATAAACAAAAGGGGTTTTTAATAAAATGATGGGGTTTTTCTGGGCTGTATGGGCAAAGTAACAGCTTGAGCAGAGAAATGTAATCAAGAACACAGATTATCCCCTGAGGCAAGGTAGGCAAGAAATTTAACATCAAATTGGGATTAAATGGAATGGCAAGACTACTGAGGAGCTGACAAGGGCATAGAAGATGAATCCTTGTCAAACAAAAGAAAACATTAAATATGAACAAACTTATAGGCAGAGCATAAAATATTATGAATTCTACCTAAACACTTCATTTGTTCAATTGGAAATGATCATGAAGCGAAATGAAAACATAACAGGTTACATATGAAACAGAAGGAAAACTTATGCTAAATTGTCATACCACAGGAATCTCAAGGGTCAGAGCTGTATTTTTCATTAAATCTCTGTCAAAGACTATACAATAAAAGCTCTCTTTTCTCCACCAGCTCTCAGAATTTTCTCTTCTCCCTCCACTTTTTACAAATGATTTTTTAGTACCATAAATAAGACTGTTGTAGGAGAAAACAGATCAACCCAAAAACCTGGGCGTTGTTTCACCTGAAGTTACATAAATAGAACAAAGAACAAATTTCTCCTCGAAATTCTCTAACCAAAAAGACTAAAAATTGGAGCGCAGACCCCATTGTGTGACTAACTGAGGTCATAGATAAGAATACGAATCCTATTCTTCTGGTAACAGATGTCTTTGTTTATTTTCGGCTGAAGTGAAGGGCCAGGTGTCAAGGATGTGCGCCAAATTCTTCTCTGCTCCGATCAATGGATCTACTCGTAATGGTGATATGCTGGAAATTATGTATCTTAGTTTTCTAGTGTAGAAATTCATTGCAGATATATTTCTTTTCTGAACAATAAGCATCACTGCCTTCATCTGGTTCTTGCATGCGATAAGCATCAAAAATTTGCCAAGCCCTCTTACTTGCACACATTTTTGTAACTGAAGTTTATGAACATAGACTACAGGAATTTCTTCCTCAACAATGAATCGATAATGCACAAAAGCAACCGCAGGGTCTCCATCACCTGTCCACTGACACTCGTGCACCTCTTCCTTATTATTTATATTACAAAGATGTTCATTGTCGGCACTTTGAATACTCCGCACAAAAATATATCGCGCTTCAGGAGCAACCATTTCTCTGTGTTTTATCTTCTCTTCCGCGGCCCATTCGGGTATATATGCACTCTGCATATTCACCTTCAAAAACTCTTGGATGTAATGTTTTAGTGAGGAGGACAAATGTTCTCCTGATCCTAATCCCAGACGAACTAATAGGCCATTTCGGTCATATGTATGAAAAGCTGGGAAGTCGACGAGATGATCATCTTTCATATCTATACAACTGCATTACAATCAAAATTGAAAGAGATTCCCAAATATTCTCAAACAAAGAAGCTCCAGGCTTCGACCTTGTATATGGATGAAGCAATATCCTTCTAGAGAGCCACATCTACAAACTTGGGAAGCTGCTCAAAACATAGGTGAAGATAAAGACCAGCATGGCATGTATCAGTAAAGGTAGCCACAAACGCTTCCTTGTCTTTTCCAGCAGTTGTCGGCCTATGATCCAAACCAAAAGAAAGATGAGGTAGCCAAATGCTATGTAATAAGGATTGACCACGTATACTATGACAAGTATGGTCAAACATGCAATGTAGGTCCCACATGAGCGATATGTTGCTTGAAACATTTGGCCTATGGTTAAAAGATATTTTTAATCCAGTTCACTTGCTGAGTGTGGTGTGGATCACTATCTGTCAAATTCTGGGATGAACATATTGTCCACAGTACAAATTTGTTGAACCCATCTTTCATGAAGCCAAAACCAAATGGTGATTGCGGGCTACACTTCAGAATTGCAGAAAATGAATGGAGTGCTTCTATGCCATGATCTTGAACTGCAGAAAAGCATAATAATACTGCAATGCTTAGAAAATCCCAAAGACTTGCATGATTTGATACACCGCAGTGAAGGAGAATTGACCTTATTGAATCCTCTTTGCTTTCCAGAACCTCCGAAAATAGATCTAGCTGGAGTAGGTACAGAAATGAAAAATGTAATTCACAAAGGAGAACTAGAAGCTTCCGTGCTTCTCTGCCCACTGTTGACCTCATCAAATATATCAAGAAAAACACCATATAAAAGGCATAGAGTAGCCCAGGTTTCACTCCCAAAAGGAATACAAGCAACAAAGAAATTGAACATGAGCTCTTGCGGAAACACCATGCAACTACAGCAAAAATCAAAACCTTTTTTCTTTCTGTTGCCCTTCCATCAATGTACTGTATATAACGACATGAGGTCTTAGGCCCTGCTTTGGAATCTCATAGAAAATCTCTTGAGCTTCATCTATCAGGAACAATCCCAACAAAACTCATCTCAGCATCATCTTTTACAGCAACAACTGCAGCATTGTTTTAGTGATCAGTATTGAAATTCGGTTTTACAATTTGTCTCTGATTGCTGATGATATTCTGAATTGTGCTTGTGGAGGGATAGGAGCTTGAAGTCGCTGCCATTTGAAGAGCTGGAGAATAAATTACATATTCTAAAACAACACATTTAATGATTTCTTCTTCAAAATAGGGTTTTGAAGAAGAATCAATCTCACATTTGACATACAAGACGGAGTCTAATAGTAACTACATGCAGTTTTATTGTCCATAATTTTGTGATAACTACGATGTTATATTCTCATGATGTTATGCAAGAGTTGGTATGTGGATTATTTTCTACGATATTATGATGTTATAACTAATGCATTGGTTGCATGTTGAGATGTGATGACTGACAAGAAATCCACAAATGGGTCGAGAGGGTTGATTTATTTGATGATCTCGTGGGAGCCCATACCTGCGAGCAAGAATATGAAATACCATATGGGTTGGAGACATCCTCAATCAACACTACATATGCCATTGGTTCCTTTGTCTTGTATAACTCTTGAGGGGCTATGAGACCATCTTGAGGAGGCCAAGTGCCTAATATGATAGTCCAAGTGCCTGATATTGGATTGGGATGTCAAAGTCTAGTGGTGGTGTAAGGACTTTGATGCCTGGGGTTGTGCACCTTAGTGAGTGTGGAGGGAGTGGGCCAACCTTTCAAGATGCATGGAGTACTGAGCCGGGTGCTTGCCTTGAGGCAGATGAGGTCTGAGTCATACGTGAGCCTTGGGGCCAACCTTGGGCTATGGTACAGACCAATGAGGCTTATGCCTCATTCCGAAATGGGAAAAAGGACAAATATTCCTTGATATTTCTCAAGTGTTGTGGAAACTTTTGATATTTGTTAGTTATACTAGTTCAACAAAGGGTGTAGGGCAAACATGAAGTAATAAATAAATAAAAATTTAAATGATTCAACTTAACTTCGGGACGAAGTTCTATAAAGGGGGGGAAGTATGTAATGTCCCCTAATAATAATAAAATAATAAATAATAAATAGTATAAATAATATTAAAATATAAGTAATATACATAATAAACAATAAAGAAAATATAATAATGGTAAACAAATAGTAAATAAATAGTAAAAAATAAAGAAATATATAATAGTAAATAAATAATAATAATAATAGTAAATAAATATTAATAATGATGAAAATATAATAATAAATAAATAAAATAGTAAATAATAAATTGGAGTTCTAAATAAATATATCTAAAATTAAACTATAAAAATAGTAAAAATAAACAAAGTTAACAAAAAGTAAGAAGGAATAAAATAAGAAAGAGTTAAATTAAGAGAAATATTAAATTAAGTGAAACTTAAAATAAAGAAATAAAAGCTTCATGTTGACACATGGAATGTGTGCATAAGGGCCCCTTTCCATTTTTTGGTCTATTTAATGGAAGATGAGGAAGATGTCATATCCCTTGCTAAATTAATTATTGCATTGTGGGGGCCAATTTTGGAGATAGTGGGACCCAGTCGATATTTATTAGGAGATTAAACTTCAAAGAAGTTATTTTGTTATGGTTAAATTACACATGGGGGCCAACCACACTAGGGAAATATGCACTCCCTAGTTTGGTTTGCATGGAGGTGGCTAACTGATGGCCCATGATGGAGGTAAAATTGGAGGGAAAAGTGCTCCACAAAATCTATATAAGGAAGGCAACTCTCCTCATTTCATTCATCTTTGGTATATCGAATTTCTCTTTGGTTGCTCGAGTTACTTAGCCTAGTCACTTGTTGTTTATCCTTTCTTCGGGGGACTTCGAGTGCCACCCTAGCAAGTTTTTTCTTCATTTCTTCAAAAGGAGAATCTCATTGTGATTTCAATTGATTGCATTCATCTCTAGGTGGTGCGTATTACTGGAGGAGGCAGTGAAGAGGATGTTGATTTTTCTTGTGGTGTCTTGTAGTGGAGTTTGGGTGAGATATTTTATGGAGAGGAGGCATCAGAGGATTATTGGCATTTGGGAGAGTTTTGGAGCTGGAGGAGTGTGCTACCTTGCAGGGTGACTTTCACACTTCTTGGGCCAACGCAGAGGCAGCAATGGGTGCTCACATGGAGGGTAGAGTATCAGTCTTTAAGGTTGAACTTTATTGTGGAGGTTAAGGGAAATATTTGGAGAGGTGATTTCTGCATTTTCGGAGCTTGGAGGAGGATTTCGTTGGTGTTCCTCACATGCCATATTCCTTGAGCAATTTGGAGGGCATAAGGCTTGTTGGAGGCTGAATTTGGAAGTTCAAAATTTGGTCAAACCATTTCTGGGTTTTTTTGGGTTTTTGACAAGGATCCTAGATATAAATTTTCAGAATTTTCTAAGCACCATAGGTAGGGTTTTCAGACATATCTTTGAAATAGATAATGCAAAATTATTGGGGATTACACAATACCTTTGGGGGTAGATTTTGGAAGGTCAAAATTGAGCCAAACCATTTCTGGGGTTCTTTGGGTTTTGGTCAAGGAGCTTGGGGTTGAATTTGCAGCATCTTCCGAGTAGCAAAAGTGGAGTTTCTTACAGTTCCTTTCTAACCAACAATGTAGTTTTCTAGGTAGCTCAGAGCATTAGAGGAGCAGACACTTTCCAGTACTTGATATCATTGTCTCATCACCTAGATTTTGTCATGATTTCCGTTGAGGCAAGCCCAAGTGCATTCATCCATACTAGTGTACTTGCTCCATTGATTAATAAAATGACTCACTGGTTCTACTTATGGAGTTTTTATGAGCATGTGTTGTTTGTTAAAATCTTATGTGTTGAGAATCATTTTTGCTTTATATATCATTGTTTTTATAAGTTAGAAACATTACAGTTGTATTAGAGCTATAATCTTGACATAGCCAGTGGGAAATATTAGAACAACATGGTGGTAACCTTGAATGAGGTGATTAGGTTGCAACAAATGATGGTTGATGTGGGGGAGAAGTTGATTCATTCCACAATTGGGAATCCGAACATGATTGCAACTAATGTGGAGTTATTGGGAGAAAATTGGAGGGCATACCAATCATTGTGTTATGGCATTCAGGTTTCCCTCTCTTTTTGGGAATTCTGTGAACTAAGGGGCATGCACAAACCAATGGAGATTCATTGGGATTTTGCATGGATAATGAGGAGTACTAAGGAAGAAGATGAAAGAGTAGTTGAAGGAGCCATGGTTGGCAAGGAGATAGTTGAGCATACACCCATTGATGAGGCATCATCCATTGTTGAGGTATCCATTGACAAGGTATCCGGGGTTGTAGCCGAGTTTTTAGGTGATAGCAATGCACCACAAGTTGATGAGGTGTCGGAAGACAAATCCACCTTGTTGAGGAGCGGATAAGTGAAAGGCCTCTAGGTCCATGACAGAGTTTCTGGACGACAATCACCTGTAATTGACTAGTGAGCATGTATTGAGTGTTGGGTTGTCTATGGAGGAGTAGTTGGAGGCTCATGTTGATTCTATGATGAAGGAGGATGTGCACCCATCCTTTGTGCTAGCCATTGATGAGGGGCAACAAAGAGGCCACGTGTCTAGTTTTCAGCATAGTTCACTTCAGAGGCACACTGATGGGATCTACATCGTTATTATCCCACCCTTAAACATTGGGTTGAGGGAGGCAAAGTTGTCTAGACATACCCGAGGGGATGGATATGTTAGCAAGACTGAGCGACATAGTTGAGTATGACACCGCATCATCTTATAGGGCTTGTTCCTTCCACAGGGGATTGTACATTCGATCCCTCCTTTGGGATTGGATGGTAGGAGGTATTGAGTTGGTATCTGATGGACCAGGCTAGGCAATTGGATACATCCATGGAAAGAATTCAATAGAGGCCAAGGATTACTAGAGGGAATTGAGGGCCAGGTTTTTTGGGGATCCAAGTGGGATTTCCCATCACATCATAAAGTTGTTAGGTGATGGTAGTAGCTATGTGATGGATTTTATGCTTGGGTGCACACACATTTTTCAGATCTCCATCAAAGCCCTAGTCAACACTAGTGACAAGATGGTTCGACAAGAAAGCAAACAAATTTCATGAGTTGTCTTGGTATATTGACTATGTGTGGAGTCAGAGGGTGAGTAGCTTACTCTGGCAGGAGCTAGTAGGAGGATGTGGCATCAATAGACTATTAAACAAGGCATTGTATGGTGACAGTGCTCTCTTATTGGCATATGGGATGCATGAGCTGCTAAGGCTAGCTATGGTAGTACCACTCCCATTAGCTTGTGAGGAGTTATGCCGCTTAGGTCTATCTGGGCTGATGAGGAGATGTAGCTCACATCGTGGAGGGCTTACCAACATAGTGGTAGTAGAGATGGTCATCCTAAGAGGATGTGAGATTTTTCCTTTGGACTGAGTCTTAGACCTTGATATCCAGGGGTGTATAGGGATATGTTGTGGTGCACAACAATATGTGGAAGAGTACAGAGGTGTGCAGTAGTGCATAGTGGTGTGCAGGGTTGCATCATGGTGTAGGAGGAGAGGTTCACATATTAGTGCATTACCTCATAGAGTGACAGAAACATTAATACAGGAGTGATACCAGTTGATCTAGGATGATGCAATCACACGTAGTAGGGTCGGGTGGTGCACAAAGATGTGTGATTGGGTGTAGTTGTATGCTAGGAGACACAAGGATACATGATTATATGCAATAGTGTGCAGGGTTGCACTAAAGACTAAGGGAGTTCTACTAGAAGGGAGATTCCTTGACGAGGATATTAGGCATGTCATTGGGGTGGACATACCCAAGTTGGGAGAGCGGATCGGTCACGGGATGAGTCAGGAGTGTCCACGTGGGTTTTTGATCTTACCCATAGGAACCCACACATATTCCACTCGATGGCACCACATATAGTTGAGGGGAACCTTTTGTTTGATCCAGACCCATAGTGTGGATAACATGACTTGAGATATTTTCCTGAGACAATGCTATGAGATTCAGTGTCTTAGGGGCACGATAGGTATTCTCCAGTGGAGGAGTAGGGTCAGCTTGTGAGCTGACAGCCATAGTCTAGGAGATGAGGTGATCTTCTACAGGGGTGGCATATTGTTCATCATTGAACCTATACCTGGGGAGTTGGTCACGGGGGAGACATGTGCCACTCTTTCCACAGGGCATATCAGGATCCTACATGAGCAGGGGATGCAGTGTATTATTGAGGTAGTTTTCCAGTGGGTGTTCGGGCTCCAAACATTGTATTGGTATATTATCGAGAGGGTGGATGGAAGACTTAGTGGTGATGGTTTGCAGGAGTAGGATTGATCCAAATACATTGAATCGATTGTGAGTATCAGAAACCCATCTATTGGTTGCATTCAGGGGGTAACTATTTTGCACATGCAGTTTCCAGTGGTCATCAGTAATACACAATGGTAGACATAGGGAAGTTTGGCATGCATCAGATTAGTTCACGATATATAGAGCATATATATTGATTGCATGCAAGGACCAATGATGGTGCATGGATGGATTCCAAGAGTTCTCAGAGTTGTTGCAACAAGTTTGGCTATGGTATATGGGGATCCAATTTGTTGATAGATCACTTCGTCTCATGATGAGTGGAGTCATGGCAGAGAGTGACCTAGTTCACTCTTGGGTTGGCACATGGGGTTACACAGAGACCTTCATCAGTTGGCAAGGCAGGTTTTATCTATTGCTGCACAGGTTCAGATTTATATTTGGATGGGTAGGCTTTGGCGCCATGGAGATGTCTTGGCAAGATGTGTCTCGCCTCTATTAGTATTCCACCATCTGGTTCCAGGAGAGGAGGATACAATTTGCGCACGATGGGCAATCTGTTAGAGCCAGAGTGGCGCAACGACAACATGGTGGCACCCTTTTGAGACTAGCATGGGACCCACGCATCACATTACTAGAAAACTCAACAACTATTAGGGGTGAGCTAGCTGCTACAAGGGGGGGTCACTCAGATCTTCCTTTAGGATTTAGCGAGTCACCGATGATGCGGGGGACTTCTGTTATTTATACCAGACATGATAGTTGATTAGGTTGGCTTGGGATCTTGGTATTGAGGGACTCCTTCACTATAGGATAGTACAGCGTGTTGGAAATAATACTGAGAGGGGAGGTGAATCAGTATTATTTGATCAACTATTTTATTTTTCAAACCCAGAACATATACGCTACTTCGGTTAGATGAACCCGCGTATATACACAACTTCAGATAATGAAACCCGCGTATACAATGAAGATTTACAATTAATTTATTCTACAGATGTTGATCATTAAGTTATGCATATAAACAGTTACCAGCAACAGTAAAACAGATCAGTAGACAACCACACACAAGAACACAAGATATAAGGTGGAAACCCAATGTGGGTGAAAACCACCTGCTTCAATTCGTCTCTATCTTCTTTTTAATTAGAAACTTATTTTTACAATGATTTTATACTGGTGCAGTCCTTTACCAGTACGCAGGCTGCTACCTACAGAGAGCTACAACCCTCTCTCATTTTCCAGCTTCTCCTGGAAGGGAGCTACAACCCCCTTAGTTCTTGTGCTAGTTGAGATGCTAGTATGCAGGATGCTACCTGCAGAAGGCTACAACCTTCTCTTTCCAGGGACCATGTTTCATAAATTTTTAGACTGGATCCACAAATAACATCAATCAAACATCAAGAGTTTCTGCATCAACCAATCACTTTTTCACCAGTCAAAACTGAATCAAAATAAACACTTCTCTGTCAACAGTACCCAGATCACAGTAATTGTAATCACACCCCAAATTCTGAACCCAGATCACTGCAATAATCAACAGAAGCAGCTAGAACATAAATTATGAGACGTATGCTACTTCAATATTCAGAAATTGTTGGCATTATGGCTAAAGTGTTGTCCTTGATGGCAACCCATTCAGGTGATAGATCACAGTACTTCAAGTCAGTAGCAGAGATTGATGATCAGCTATCAAATATTGAAGAAAATAAGGGGTACACAGGTACACCTTAGAGAAGGTACGTACACGCAGGCCGGTGTTACATAAAGTGCGTACATACTCGCAGTTATCCCGTTCATGAGGTGCCTACCCCTAGTTCACTTACTTCAAGGCAGAGAAGCGCGTTCACATGTGGTTTCTTATGTTTGGCTCGTGGTATTCAGCGCGCCGTTCTTGATTCTATGGTTTTGGCCCGTGGTATTGTTTTATATTATTATTATTATTGAGCCCCATGATCCATGGTTTTAGGAAGAGCTTGCCTATATAAGAGGAAGGATATCAGTTGGCTAGTGTATGCTTTTGGGTTGAATATCTTAAGAAGGTAGGTCTGAAATTCTAGTGATGGGTTATGAGAGATAGCTAGATCTAAATCAAGGAGAAACATGAGAACTACAAGTCGGATCTACTAATGGGTTGATATCTCCTCGGCGCATGTTCAGATCTGTAGATTTGACAGTCTGGGTTATTCTTGAAGTCTTGAAATTATCTATATCTGCAGGTACGCAAGTACAGTGAAAGAAAAGTGCGGAGATACGCAGGCACAGAAGTGCTGCAGGTGCGCAGATACGCAGTCCCAGAAGCGCTGCAGATGCGGAGGGGCGCAGGCAATTCATTGGACATAGAGCGCACGTACGCAGGAAGTTTGTGAGGCAGAGTGCACACATACGCAGGGAAGCAGTTGGAAACAGTACGCAACTGTTATATGGGTGAAGCTGCGTACTTCTCATGAAGTCTACTTAGCTATCCATGTTTATCATTGCTGTGTTCTGGGTTTTGAAGTGATGTCTGATTTCTGGTATTAAGTTCTGATAACAGCAGTGATTGATTAAATGTTTATACATTGATGGATGAATGGATCAGGTTCTTAAT
>APFE031623543.1:49302-72405 GCA_000404065.3 Pinus taeda
GAGAGAGATTTTATTTGTGTAAATTCTTTATTTTCCACATTTTATATATTGCATGCATGACACAATAACTTTATAAATGTAGAAGTGTAGGGAAAATAACCCTCATAGTATATATTTCATATTTCAAGTATAATTTTATTAAATATTTTGTGATGAACTTTGGAGTGTAATATCCATGATAATTTATGAATCATATTCTTATAAGAGAAGGTGACATTCAATATTTTGTGGGAAGTTGCAAGGGATCCAAGTTGGTGTAGAAAAAACTAAACCATGGTAATTAGATCTATTAATAACTCCAAAGATGTGGTAGAGGAGAGATTCTCAAGTCTATAAGAATAGATCATAGGTATCATCCATAACATGAAGCTTCTTATGGCAACTCTAGTGAAAATTTTAAAAATAGGAGAAGATGGAGTCTCCAACTTAGAGGTCAGTTTAGAGGGGAAATCAGGGGACATGGATTAACCAAAGAGAAAATCTAAGAATTAACATGAAAATCTAAGAATTAACAAATGGAAGAATTGATATAATAATATAAGGGTGTGTTTTAAGAGACTAAAGGGTTATCGTCTAAGAGGGAAGTGTGTTGATTTTATTGTAGCTCCAATAAGTATTCAAGTCGGCCCAAAAGAAACAACTATTGGAGATGATTAATTCAGAATATAAAAGCACTCAAATTCCTCCTCAAAGAACACAATTTAGATCACACACACATAACATCTTATATTCATCAATGGAAAGGAGACACAAGAAAATAAGGCCGAAGTTGACAAAGATGGTCTAGCATTTGACCAAGTTCTTATTCTCTCCTTGCTTGACCTCACACATGTGGAAGAGGCTAAAATTATATGTGGATACTTTTGTGGAAGGAAAGTCAATTTGTATGGAGGAATAGGAGGCTGAAATTTGGCCTAGTCAACTAGAGTTGATAAAAATATTTTGGGAAGAAATTTGGTTGTTTTAAGGGTAGTTTGACTAGGTTTGAGCTGGGTTTGATTACTAGTGAATTTGACTTTATTTTGACTAGAAATATAAAACTGTATCTCTTGTTGAATTGAACAATTTCTCTAAGAAAAAGTTGTTGGGTTTTCCCCCTAGTTAGGGTTTTCTCATGGTAAAAAAATATGTCTTATGTTTAGTTGACTCTTCATGGTCCTACTGTAACTATTGTTTTACTGTTGAGATTCCATATGTATAATTTATTAATGATAAATGTGATATAAAATGAATTTCTTAATGAATCATTAGAAAGTAATTATCATTCTAGGAAATCATGAAAATTCCACACGATATCAAAGAAATTTAAAGAGGAACTTTGTATGAATCATTGTATGGAGAACAAGGACCAAGATTATTATTTGAGACACAAACTCAACATTATTTCAGTCAAATTTGAACTTGTGTTCAGGCCTCAGTAGCCCTCTGGAGGCCGCATGGAGACACATCAATCCTTGGTCTGAATTTAGAGAATATATAAAGATTGAACTTGTAAATAGAATCAACCTTTTTCTGATAAAATGCGAACTTAAATTTTTCCATGGTTAGGGTAGACCTAAGTCCACTTTTGGAGGTCATCTTGAAGTATATTTTGAGCTTAGACAGGACAAATATGATTTCAATCTTAACATTGTTCTTGTGAAATATTGGACAAGATTTTGAAGTCATTTGATTTATACTTTAAATTTGATTTGTAAGGTCAGTAGACTCATTTTTTTGTATCATATAATTCATATTGGTATTTCTAGTAATTACATCATCACAATCTTGAATATGGAAGTTCGATAAGGCATAAAGGAAAGATATGACTTGTTAAGTAGGATGGACCAAGTATGTTCCATACACTTGTGAAGTGTGATATGTTGAATTGAAATTATTGTAAGGACATGTGTAGAGATACTTCCTCTCATTGCATCATACTATAGGATATGTGTTCAGAAGCAATGTTGTATACCTTGTAGTATTGTGGAAATATATTTTATGACTAAGGTGTCATTGCTTGATGTTACAAATTGAATCAAAGGAGAAAAGGTACTTCATGTATATAGAAACAAATTCCAATTAGAACATGAAAAATTTTGTATTTGGAAGTCCTAGGTTTTCTTCAAAATACCCCCTATAATTTTTAAACCTTTTATGGGGACCCTCCATGTAAATCTTCGTGAAACAAATTCTTTAATACTTTAATTTTTTTTATTTTGTGATATTTTAGCTTTTCTTATATTTTCATTTTGATTGCTCTATTACATGTGTTTTGTTGTAATTTTCCAATGGTTGGAATTCCACCTCATTGTGACTTACAATTTAGAAAATATCCATAGTCAAAGTTTGGTTGAATTTCATTACCTCGATGTAAAATGTGTATTTTATTATATTTTTACAAATTGTAAATAAAATTTATATCAATATGTAATATTTTTTTATTAATTTTATTTAACCTTAATTGCTAAATTAATTAAAATTAATTATTTATAAATATAATTTTAACTATTTAACAATGACATAGAGTATTCTTCCCCAGTTCCCTAACTTCTTGGAGGTATTGCAATTTCATTTTTTCCAAAGCCACCCAGGTTCACTAGACTTCGGAATGACGCCAAAGGAGCACAAAGAGCAAATTATAATTAAAATGGGAGCTTATATTTATTAATGGGTAGATAAAAAATACCTTGGAGTGGTGGAGGGCTTGTACTCCACTCACAAGCCTCCACCCACTGCCTCCTTTATTCCTTTACATATACATGCATCCCCTCATTTACTTTTACTTTGAAACCATTAAAAACTTAAACTCCTCTTTTGAATTTTTATTTATTTATTTATATTTGTTTATTTTATTTATATTTTATTTTAAATATTTTAAATTTATTTAAACTTAACATTAATAAAAAACATGTTAGGACTATGTATTTTCCAATTGTTTGCTAATTTTTGAATTTCAATTTTGGAGGCTAATTTCTTGAATTTTATGCAATGAAAATGAGCACATGAGAGCTTGTTTGAAATATTATATCTTCCAAAAGGATATGGGAGTGGTTGTATGACCAAATTCGATCATTAACCACTCCAAAAAAATTACATAATTTACAGCGATGAATTTGCATCAAAAAATCAATTTATGAGTTTGTTTTGGAGAGTTTTCATCACTCCAAAGTGGCTTGTTGTTGCAAATTAGTTTTATAAGATCAATTTCGTGAATCTTCTCTTCACAAGCAAGAAAGGGGAAAACTTAGATTTGTTTTTATTAAACTATTAAATTAAATTTTGATCGGTTATTCTATTTTTCAAAATTTTGGAAATCTTAGTTTTTCCGCATTTTAATTGGTTTTAATTTTTATTTTGTTTGGTTCTTTGTAGACCTTGGTGGAAACGATGAGGAAAATAAATATTGGAGAAAATGGATTGCACTGGCAATGAAGAGAAAGGGATTCTTTCCAACTAAAATCAAAGATCTCAACCATTCTTTCAACAACTCTCCTTTTTGGGCATTTATTTTTATAATTATAAATAACAATTGGGAAAAGGAGAAAGGTCTTCTACTTGTTTTCAAAAATAGAGTTTATTGCACTATTGTAGAGGACTGAATTTTGTATAAAATTGGATATATTTGGACTAGATTTTAAGAGGTGTATTCTAGCTCCACAATTTCATGATATCATGGAATTTTTTAGAAATCATGTACTCAAAAGCTATGATCACGTATGGAAATTTTGTGCACTAATGTCAAAGTTAGAGGTTGATTGAAGGTATTCATTTAAATTTAATTATGGTTGAATCCTTCATCAAGATAACTATTTGATTGTTGGGTTACACTATTACAAATTCGAGTTAATTGTATGCTTATCTAAACATTGAAAACCTATATTTTAGTGAAAGCTCTTATTCATATTAAAGATAGGCTATGAATTTGAATAGACATGCATATTATCACTGATAACTATTTAGTAGATTGATGACAAGTTTATCTTTGTTTTAATCATGATTGTATTAAGAACTATTTCTTTAATGAAATTATACCACTTATTTTGAATTCATTTTATTTGAATATAGAGGTATGTGCAGCACAATACCTATTTATTCGTAGTTGAATGTATATATTTGTTCAAATAAGTAGCAAGTACTAGAATTATTTACTTCTCTTATTTACTTGACTTTTATTCTAAATTAAAGTTGGTCCAAATTTCAATATTTTTCTCTTGATTGAGAGGACGATTGATCCCCTTCCCCTCCCTCTCTCTCCCTCTCTCCCCTGTCTCTCCCTCCCTCTCCCATCTCCTCCTTCACCCCTCCCCCTCTCTCCCTCATCCTCCTTGACTCTCCCTCCCTCCCTACCTCTCTCTCCTACCCTCACTCCCACTCCCACTCTTCCTATATCTATCCCTCCCTCTTCCCTCCCTCCTCCACATTCTTCTTTACCACTCCCTCACCATCCCCCTCTCTCCCACTCTCTCCTTCCCCCGCTCTCTACTTCACCATTTCACTGTCTCTCTACCTCTATTCGTCTTTCCCTCCCTCCGTCTCTTTTCCTATACCTCTACTCTCTCTCTACCTTTCTCCGTTTAAATTTTAAAAGCCCAAAATACATATATTTTATATTGAAAACAATACAAAAAAATATCTTACAATATTGTTTCTCCCTAAAAAGGCAAATATCATTTAAATAGTAATAATTTTAAAACTAATTAAACACATTACATGACAACAAATAAATTAATTAAGAGAAAAAAAAAAGAAAATAATTATATTAAAAATAATCAATAAATAGTTTTACTCTATTTATTAACTATTTATTTCATTTATTTATTGTAATCTTTCTTTGTCCTACAAAATACAACATAAATATTTTAGAAACTAAAGTAGAGGAAACTATAAAACATACCTAGATATAAAGTATATGAAAAATACCTCCAATATTTATCTTCCAAAGTTAAATGTTAACGACATAGTCCAACGTCTCCTATGGAGCTCCTCCGCAATCTTTCAAACGAACAAAAGAAACTCAATAAAGCAACAATAAAGAAAGCTTTAAATGGGATGGCGTGACCTTGATTTATAAGTGTTGTACAAACCAACAGACAAATGTGGAAATTCGTTGGTTCGGCAAGTTGAACAATCATCTTCCTGTTACGCGACGAATGTACCCTTCTCCATTTCCTTCCTCTCAACAACACGATCATATTTTTCTGCTGCTTTTCCGACATCCTCTTTTTGTCTTTTTTACGTGGTAGTCCGAATTTCGGCCTTCATCTTCTTGCAACTCCACGATAAATAAATAGTGCATACCTCTTTTAACACACACCCAAAAAATCAATAAAAGCTCAAAAAAAATAGCATATACCTCTTTTAACCACTGCACAACATGTGGGAAGTACATCAACCAAGCCAACATATCGTCTCATCTGGGATGGAGAAGAGAAGCAAATATAAACACTTAAAAACAAAGACCTAAAACCAAACAGTTAAAAATAAAAATTACCATTATCTAAACAGCAAAAGCACACTCGCAAAAAAAAATAAAACCCAAAACCGACAAAAAAATACAAGCAAAAAGACGATGGGCATTGCTAAATCAGAAAGAAAAAGCAGAAATGAAAAAAGAAAAATCAACTAGGTGCAATGCTAAATCAACCCACTACCCAAGATGCTCTGCCCTGTAGCTACACTCAGTTTATGTCTTGCTTTGTACCGGCATTCTGCTCTACTACACGCGAAAGGTATCACCACTAAACAAAACTGAAGAACATAAGAACATGTGTACTTTCATATATTATATATATTTATAGGTAATCATTATATATATATAGAATGAATAGAGGTAGTCGATATATACACCATTAATTAACCGAGGGTGTTTACAAAAATGGAATATGACGGCCTCCTTTTTTGAAATTCCATCACGTGTTCTCTCACTGGTTCTTCAAACGAGGGTTAGAATATTGGAGGGTCAAATTGCCCTAGCATGCACCTTCTACTCGTCCAAGGGTTGAGGATTCCTGCACTATGCCAATTCGCTTCGTTTTGCATAGTATCGATGACATACCGCAATTTATGATGGGGACCACCTGATTAGGCTCTGGACCCATAACTCTGGAACTCCCATCCCATGCTCGATCACCTGGATGAAATGAACCACCATGCTCCTACTCCATGTGATCCTGCTCTGCATCCTACAATTTACAGAAATTTCCATGGATCCCTTTGAAATTCTATGTAGTCCCCTCACATTCATTTAGTGGCACCCACGCTATGTATGGATTTGCATTCTCCCTCTGGATGCCCAAGTGGTTAAGCAGCAACTCCCATGCAGATGTGCACCAACCATCTTTTCTGCCAGCTCTATCGATCCTAAGTTCAGTCCTTATTTACTTATTTCTAGTGTCCACAACGGTTATGCATTTTTCAATTCACATGATAGTCGTTTTATGCACCTGCCATCGATACCCTCCGATACGATCCACGACCTTTTACTGACATAAATTTGTGTTTTAAATGCTTTCTCCTGTGGTGCCCACATTGCTGACCTGGCTGATGGTCGTTTTCAAGTTGGGAGTGTCGTTGTTAGAGTAGGTTAACGTTTATTTCACGTTACCATCCAAATTAGAAACTTTAGTTTTATATATAGTAAAAAGTCACTAATCAAAATAAAAATAGAAATTTTCCAATTACAAATATGGAAAATTTATTAACAATAGATTTAAGGTTTAAAATGGTCAAACTTGTTAATCTCTTTTTTGATATTAATAATTTAACTATACATTTGAGATTAACAATTTTGCAGGTTGGTTTTCAAAATGCAAAAATGTTACCCGTTATCTCAACTATAACATGGTTAATGTATCATACAATCATTTTACGATCATAACAATGATTATGTAAAAAAAAACTAAGTAAAGATGAAGATATTCCCATGAGGCATACCAAAGGGAACCCTTAACAAGTAGAGCAACCACATATTTAGACTGAAGGGAAATTCATCGATATCCAAGATTTTTCCACATATGTAATTGAATAATAATAAAAGAATTGAAGAGGACTATTTGCAACTTACCATGGTTTATACTTGTGCCAAAGGCTACCATAAAGTATTCAAGGACCTATTCGAAGGCAAGAGATTTTCCTATAATTGGTGCAAACACAAGAAGAGTTAATCTACAAATTGTTGATGAGATGCAATTCGATCATACCCATGAAGTTTAATACCCTTAGTCTTTTTTTAGGGTTCCATACCCTTAATATTTCAACTCAATACTTCTTCAATTATAAAAAGAAGTGTGGGATAATGGGCCCCCTTGTATGAATCCACAAGGTGGAATGAATGTTGAGGGTGACCCATTTACGAAGATCAAGAAGAAGCCATTGGAAATAAGTTCACTTGTTCTAACTTTGAGGATGATAACTAAACATGCTCCATTTTGCTAAATCAAATCCTTCTACAATTGAAAAATATATTTGAATTCATCTTTATTGCATTGTCACAGATAATCTGACGTGATTTAAATTTTGCTAGAAGTGATATGTTGTGGTACATTTTCTCATTGGAGCTTCTTTCCACTATTGAGCTAAATTCTACTTGACATATGGATTATTTAGCTAAAACGCTTCAAAATTAAATCAATAATTTTTGGGATTCATGTCTAATCTAGTTTCAAACTTATTGGTCAATGATTCAATCCCATGCTTCCAAGAAACTTATTGGCCCTATGATCATTAAATATTCTGAAAAGGAAATTCATCTAGTTTAGAGCTTATGTGATGAAGGACCCCTCTTCTATTGTCCTGGGTGTGAGTTTCATTGGATGTTTCCAATTCAACTAAAATTAGGCTTCAATTACTGACTTCAAAAAACCACAAATCTACATCTAGTCATCTCATACCTATGATTTGAATAGAAAGTGGAATCCACCCATGGTATCCATCCACGGTATCCACCTGTGCTATTGTAACTCAAGAATCCAACGAGAATACTATAAATAAAAAGCCTCACTTGGTAAAATGACAGATGGTTCCTTCACATTGTAGGGTAAATGATTTATCCATATAATAAAGAATTATATATTTTTCATATATAGTTAGGTATTCAGTGTGTGTATTTTTTCTTCAAGGTTTTTCTAAGAATAGTTACATGGCATATTTATATTCTTTCTCTCCTACTTTCTTTCATTATTGATTGTTCCTAGATCATATCCCCTATGATCTAGATATGTGGTATGAGAGCCAAGTTGATATAATAAATGTATGTCTAAGCCATTTCTATGAGATTCTAGTTATTATTTATATGGAAGATTAAATTTTTTCCTTGGCGAGGGTTATGCCTTTTATTTCCTCAAATCATCAGTAAGGGGAAAAGGATCAAACCCTATGGTTGTGGTCGTCATTAGAAGAGTTGTAGGAAGCTCTAAGATGGAGTAACATAATGATGACATGCCCCAAACAAGAGATGTGGTGGAGTAATTGTAGATTGGAATTGATGTTAATCTTTATGTGCCCTTCGATAATGCAAAGAATGGATTGTATAAGTTTTTTTGTAAGAACAAAACACTAGTCTAGGTTCTAACCTGGTGGAGCCATGGCCTCATGGCCAACCTACAAGCCTACATATTTCTTAAAGATGGTTCTCCCAAGAAGCAATGGTACATGCTCAAACACCTCAATAAACCTCATTATGTTTTTTCCTTTACTGATTCCACCATGAAATACTACCTCACCCACCAAGAATCGAGAGATTATAGCCATGCATAAATTAAGGATGGATACGTGACATATGCTTGGGAGGAGAAGATGCACAAATAATCTAGGATTTTCTTCTATTTTCTCATCATTCTGCACACCCTAGACTACAATGTTGAACATTATAATGATGTGGAGGATACCATGGATAGGGCCTATGCTTGGCTCACTACGTGTCAAGCCTCTAGAGTGCTCATGGTTCTCCCCAACATTCAAACTGACCCTTTTCTTGCCAAGATACCTGGCAAAATGGTGACCACTATGCTAAGCACAGGTCCCTCTCTGACCTCTCAAGAATATAAAATCCAAGGATTTATAGCTTTTAAGGTTACAATTACATCAACATGAGTGACGTCATAGTCCCCATGAATGTCACAGGAAATGGTTTGAATGGATTTATTATATTTCATCTCATACCATCCAAGATTTTAGCCACCACCCACATGTTTCAAGAAGTTAAAATTTTTTCATAGAAATACATGTTCACAAAAAAAAAATGATGGCCATAGTGCATGGTGAGCTTGTGCTCCATAATAGGGGTAATGTAAGCTATGGATGTTATGTGGTAGGGTTCCAGAAAATCATCCATGCATTTGGTTCATGTATATATTCTTCCAATGGTGTGTTGCCCACTACCTATGCATGAGATCCTAGAGTTAAGAGCCTCTTATTTCTTCATACTGTCGCTAATACATGTTGAATATTTCAGGTCAACTTTCAAATCACATCCAGAATGAGTGGAATATTTCGGATCTCTACGCACAACACTAAGAATTCCATTGGAATATTTTTGATGTTTCCAAACCCCTCACCTATGTAAGATTTCAAAGGTTTTCCATTGCCAAATCCTTTTCCAATCGAATACTTATGATATTGGCCCTTCTCAATGGAATATTTTTTTTGTAGCCCATTCCAATGGAAGATTATCATTCTTGACCCCCTCCAATTGAAGGATTTTGTCATTGGTACTAGTTGGGTGAAAACTTTTGACATCATACACAATAAGATGAAGACATTTGAAATTATAACCTTCTAGGGGACACTTCCATCATAGACCCATGTCAATCGATATTTTACCATCTAGGGCCTATCCATACACTATTTGTATCAGAGTTGTCCCACAAGTGTCATGGGGTATCAATACCTCTTGACCTTCATTTATCACAGTTGTGGGTCACCTACAAACCCATGTTTATGGATCAACTACAAAACACCCTTTCCATTGATGTTCATTTTCTAGGCTAGACACTATCAATATCAAAGTTAGCCCATAAGAATTATAGGATACTATATCCTTTGACCTTTTCTGACCATGATTATGGGTCAACCACGCAAAAGCCTTATATTCACTGGCTCATATTAAACAAAAGCTTCTCACAAGGGAACTTGACACAATGGGAACCATTTCTTCCTAAGGGAAAAATCTTGATCCTAATGGAAAGTAGTATCCACACATGGTATTTACCCATGGTATTGTAACTCAAGAAGGCACCTAGAATACCATAAATAATGGGCGTCACCTTGTAAAAGGACAAACATGTCCTTCAAAATGTAGGATAAACGATTTCTCCATTTAATAAAGAATTATTTTATTTTCATATATTGTTATGTATTTACCGTGTGTATTTTCTATTTAGAGTTTTTATAAGAATTGTTTCAGAGCATATTTGTATTTTCTCTCTCCTACTCTTTGTAAGCATTTATGGTTTCTAAATCTTAGACGCCGAGATCCGTATCAACCTCGCCTATTTTCATCCAAGGATTCAACCATAAATATTGTTCCACAAATGGGTAACCATGTCCTATAATATAAGGGATGGGTTAAATATTGTGAAAAAAGAAAAACATATATTCCTAGTTAGATTGGGTCCATAAACAATGGAAATGAAGCCCATTTATGTCAAACATATTAGTTGATACTTTATTGTGAAAATTCTTTGAGTGGAAAAGGTGTTTGAAAGCATAATCTCATGGTGGATGTATAATAAAGTAATTCCCATTGATGCCTCATGTACATCTAATATTATTGAGATATAGTTTATTGAACAAGTAGTATCAATTTTAGACAACATATCAAATGAGCACTTTGTTTCCTATAGAATAGCCATAGTTGGATTTTCTTTTAGAATTTTATTTTTAATAAATATTTGTTTTTTTCATTCATTCATCTGATAATTTATGATAGTATATTCTTTGGGCATTTGAGCGGGTGGGGTGGAGCATGTTCATCATCAATGCCATTATTCTTAAATGGACTGGCATTTCTCTCAACTCTTGTAGAAGTTTTTTAGTTCTTCTTTATACACCCTTTTATTCTATTTTCCTATTTTTATCATTATTTTAGTGTTTTAGTTTGAACTGCTAAAGAGATAGACTAGTGATGCTTACATTATATTTTTTATTCCTAAAATTATCCTTTTTTTATCAAGGCTTTTGTCAAAATTTGAATTTATTAATTCAATATTGACTCGGTCTATTTCCCATCCCATTCTAATACTAAATATTGCAAATCAAGCTTGCTAAGCTCCATATCTTCACATTCCTCTAAGTTTGTTAGGTCCCTAACATCTTAATCCATTTATGTGTCTTTGTTGTCTCCACCATTATTGTTTCTTCACTTCATTCATTATATCATTATTTCCCATGTTTCTTATAACTAGTTGGATTACTCCTTAGGATTATTGGTAACCTTGTTTAATGTTTCCACCATATTCTTTGATAACATTTCATTTCAATTACATGATATTTTCCTATGAAATCAACATCCAAGGAGGGTTTTTTACTGGATTTTTTATTTCTTACCACATTTTCAAAACTCCTAGGTTCTTTCTCCATTTATGATTTAGGGACAAAGGAAGATTTATTAAGAGGAAAATACCTAAATATGTTCCCTTGCTAATGATATTTGTGTTGATGTCGCTTGTTGTGATGATAGTCCTCCTACAAACATCCATTCAACTGAGCCTGTATTAAGAACATGTTTTGGTACCAGAAATACTTGCTCATTGTCCCATGTCTTGAAACGTGTGTTAGTATTTTGGAAAATACAAGGATGCAAATTTGGAGAATAGTTTCGTCTAAGGAATACATTCTTTTAACTATGAATTTTTTTTTCTAGTCTCCTAGCATAAACTTTTAGTTGTTCAATATTGTATAAAAATTAAAAATAAACTAAGAAAATATATCTAAAATTGCAAAAACAAATAAAAGAGCAAGGCGGAGCAATAAGAAAAAAAAATGAAAATTGTTTATACACTTCAAACCATACAAAGTAAAGTGTGCATGTTATTTTGAAGAGAAAACGCTATACTAAACACACAAACCCAATAACCAAAATAAGATAAATTATCTCACTCCCCATGTGATTAACAAAAAGAGGTAAACGCACGAGTAATTCACTATAAAATGTATTTTCAAATATTTAAAACCTTTAGTATTAAAGTAGCCATAAAATATTTAAAATTTATTTAAATTATCAACATTTCCAACAAGAGGAAGAAGGAAATGCTAACTATTTCGTCCATTGTATGGTTGTCCAAAAGCACAAGGACATGGTCAAGCATGGCCAAGTAGTTCAGAAAATCCATGCCGAGAAGTATAATGGAGCTAGAGTTGGTGCACGCCCAGAGACTTCACCATCCATTCCCTAGATGGAACTGATTTAATTTCTGTTGTTGATACCTATGAACACTCACCAACGATACTTTAGGTGGATTTGTTAGTTTTAATTGCAATCAAAATATAATAAATATAGCATATACTAAACATTCCTTCACACTAATTCTTGTTTTAATGTACATTTAGTGTTTATTAAGGCATTGTGGAAATCTTGAGTGAAATCCTGATATATAGATCAAAGTTTGTAAGCATAGATATGAAAGAATACATGTCTCATTTTTGTATTTACTTCTTCAGGAATTCATTCCATCACGGTGTTGAGAGATATTTGAAATGCAACCATCACATCCAGTGTCTTGTTTATTGTTTCTCATTTATGGAAATAATAGTATTGTAGATGTAATGTTTTTTTTTGTTTTCTATTGTTAGAAAATTATATATTACAGAGCAATGGAATACATAAAATATATTTTAGAAATACAAACACAGAAAACACACAAAACAAGAGAGACACATATATACGTGGTTCAGCCAATTTGGGTTATGTCCATGGAGAAACAGCCAGTCCTTCCTTTTATATTATCTAGCAAAGTGAAGAGATACAACCTACAACAAATCCATTGTAATTCCCTTTTTTCTCTCACACAATCTCCTCTCTCTTTCTCACTCAGAATATAGAGCTACATAGATGCAATACAACTCCCTGATATATATTGAGGGGTTTCCTTCTAGGAAAAAAACACTAAATTAAACATAACTTCTACCATCATATCTTCGCCTAATGAATTACCCATATTATACAAAATTACAACATTTTACAAGGCTATTTCACATCCATTTTTAGCTTGGGGGTCACTACCCCCAATCCCCCACCAAGGGGGATCCAAATAATCATCGTCACCACCCCCCCGGCGGACGCCCCTGGCGATATACATTCTACGGGCGAAATTGTGAACTGGGGTCCAATGTGGGGATAGCTCTAAATAAAGAAGATAATTAGGCTCCACACCCAACATTTATTTGTATGCTTTGGTTTGAGATTCACATTAACTCTTTTGAAATATAGTATGAAAATAATTATTCTATCATTCTCTAAAACTTGGTTCAAAAATAATCTATATGTAAAGACCATATTCAGAATTGTGGGTGTAACAATTTTTATTGAAGCAGATAATGTCACATCATTTTGAATGTCATTCACTTTGGGCATTGTCTTTCTTTCTAGAATATTTTAAACCCAATCGAGAAAATTTTCATTTATTTCAAATGGATTATAAAGTAGGATAAGAACATATTTTGATCATTGCAATAAATTTAGAAAATTTGTATAGTTATGAAAGAAACATCTGTTACAATGAATATCGTTATTTATGCATCCTAATTAAATACACAGAGATTGTCTAGGCAATTGTAGTAACATTTTCAAATAAGTAAAAAAACAAATACAGTCAATAGTTCCCTTCACAACATCTATTGTGATATTTTTTTCACAATTCCTAGTAAGAACACTTAAGAATATAGATATAGGAATGCTAAATAGGAAAATCCAATGGTATATTTGTATATTGACACACATTTCTCTACCAATATTTTTCTTCCAGCACTTTAGGAGGCCAAACATATATATAATTCATTTCCATTCTGAGTTTCTGCATAAAAACTGAGTCATTTTAGGGAGTATTTTTTTGTCCCATGATTATATCATCAACCTTTTAAAACAAAAAACCATTTTGATGAAAATACAAGATTATGATGAACAATTACCCACTGTGATAGGAAAGGAAGATGGTGCTCTACACTGAAGCACCACAGGGTCTAGGGTAGCAGGCGGTTCGACGTTTTATTGTCGTCATCATTGCTTTTGCCATTTTCCTACAGTGAGGAGCTCACTGTCACATATTCTGGACTAGTTCCCTACCCATTCTACAACCGTTACTTGCAACCCTAATTTTGTCTACAACAATTGGAATGGAGTTAGATGTTCTCGATTATTCCACCAACCCAAATCCCTATGAGTTGATTTGGGCACTCCCTCATACTATGTCAAGTTCTGGTCCTCATTTCACATTGTTTCACCTGTGGATAGGTATGTTGTCTGTCATTGAGCTTTCTAAACCATATGTTCCCTACCTATCAGCTTCTACACCCCCCATTGCATCTCGTAGGCTTGACTTCCCTCCACTCTCTCCTACTACGCTCAACCTTCTTGCTGCTTGCATTGCACCCTCCCCTACCTTTGATTCCATTTTGCCTGAGGCATCCCTTCACCTTGTATTTTTTGGCATTCCCATTTCTTTAGGGTTGTCACAATCTAGGATATCGTCTATCCCTCACTCCACACTGGACAACAACCCTAACCCTAACTCTTTTTAGGGGAATTTTCCTATTCCCTCAGCCAGCTTCAATATTCTAGTAGTTAACCCTCAGAACTCCTCCCCTTCTCCACATATGGACTCACAAGGCAATCACAACCGCTTCCTAGACCATTCGATAACTACATAGACTAGTAAGGCCAGGAAGAGTAAGTGTGTCAAGGCCTTCAGAAAGGACATCAATCTTAGATTTGGGGAAGGTATCACTATGGGAAAAGTGGTGGATACTGCAAATAGGGTTCTAGTGGGGTGTGTGAGGGGAAGAACATATTCAGCCGAGTGGCTTTGCTTCTAGACCTTTAATATTTGGGTCACTTTGCTTAAGGAAATTACGTAGATCACCATTCTAAGTCCACGACGGTTTGCCCTTAGTTTCCACCGAGAAGAATATAGAGATTGGATACTCTCCCACTATTGGCATATCGAAATGGACCCTATGATTCTAAGCAATGGAGCCCCCTCTTTAATCGAGAATGAGAAAAGTTGGGTGTTGGTCTGATTTAGGTTCGTATTCTAGGGATACCTATACACTTTTGGTTGGAGGACATCTTTGTTCACATCAGAAATGCACTGGGTACCTGTTTGGATCATGATAAGTCATATACAACTTATAACAAAAAATATATGGCCCACATACTGGTTCACCTGGACACTAAAAAAGGATTGGAGGAAACAATTACTCTGCACTAGAAAAATTTAACTCGAAAACAAACCCTACACTATGAGGGAGTCCCATTTAGGTGTAGAAGGTGTCACAAGGTAGGGCACCTATATAAGGAGTGCCCATTGGTGTCATGGGCGACTTCTTCATTAGCAAAAGGCACTACGAATACACAATATGAAAATCCTCTAGTGGAAGGACAACCTCCTCACATTACCAATCTGATGGCTATGGATGGGGATACTTCTCTACCAACTTGTTTTGCTTCTCTGCGGCCTACATCCTCGCCCATGACGAGATCTCGGACTATTGCGGTAGCTTCTCTCTCCACGTGTACTCTTCTTTCTCTATATTCTTTTGTTTCTTTTATATGGATTGCACAACAATTACATGTTGCATATTCATCCATTCCTATCTTTTCTACATTCCTTCTAACATGCCCGCTCGATCATCCTTCTACTATCTTCTCCACTACCCCACCCTTTTGTTACTAGAGCTAACTCTATCACTTCACCTGAGCCCTCCACCACTTCTCAACTTTCACATCCATATAACCTCTGACCTCGAGGTATCCATCCCTCTTGGACCATCTAGATTAGGTTTATCTTCCCTCCCTATTGATACCAAACCCACTTGAGGGGACCCTTCTAGGATTTCGAGAGCTATCCTTCTTGCTGGGGTAGATGTAGCCTTGGGAAGATAGACCACAATTGATAGGTTCTTAGGAAAAAGAACAACCTTAATCAAGATGATCCATGAAGTGGTTGTCCTTCAAATGTAAAGGGTTGGCTAGCCCTACTAAAAAACTAGTCTCAACAGACTCCTAGATACAGAGCCATCTGACATAATTTTTTACAAGAAACCCTTGGGAAGGCAGAGTAGGCTTCCTAGATTTGTCACTCTATGATGCATGGTTGGTGGTTTAATGCCCTAGATGTCAATGGGTGATCTCAATGTATTGTACTTGGCATTAATATTCAATCCATCAACCTCATTTTTGTATGGGGGGACCTAGATTCCTAGGAATGGATATTTTTTCCTTGGAGATGGGAAGGAACTTTCGTATCATCAATGTCTATCCACCATATCATAGTAGGGTGGAGCTCTGGAATCACCTCTTGCAACTATCGTTGATGAATTCTAATCACATAATTTTGGGTGGACAACTCACTTTCACTATTTGTCATGAGGAATCCTAGGGACATCAAACACACCTAAATCCCCTATTAGATTATATGGAACATCTCTTGTAACAACATCATATGATTGACATCCCGATGAACAAAAGGAAACTAACATGGCATAATAGTAGAATTGGTGATGCTACTTTGGGTAGGAGATTGGATTGATTTCTCATCAAGGAGGACTTGCTTGGTATCCTCTCTAATTTTCATCAGTGAATTGGATCTTGGGGTATCTTTGATCACTCCCACATCTATCTAGAACTAGATGGTACATCCCTAAAACCTAGAGCACCCTTCAAGTTCAACTAGACCTGGTTACAGGACCTCGAATATCACAAATTGGTCATCGATTTTTGGAGAGACTAGCCTCCTTCCCAAGGGCAGAACCTAGCTGAAGGATTTTTTAGAGAAACCATGTATTCAGACTAAAGGGAATCAAAGTGGGAATGTTCTATGTAATTATTTCAATAAGTCCTCTAAATACTTCTTAGGTTCAGTGAGCTAATATTAGTAGTAATTTTTCAATTCCATTTCAATGTTAACATCTCACTATAACTTAAAACCCTAACTATCTTTTAGGGTTGAAAATAAGTTAATATGTTGATGTTAAACAGTGGATAAATCAGAGAATTGTTTGTTCTTATATCCTTCATTTACCCATCAAACTTTTAATTATTCCTACCATAATAGTTTCTCTTATCTGTTACAGTCCCCCAACTATATTTGATGTTGGACTTTGTGGCTGATAAGCTTCCTTGTTCTACCTTTGAGGATGATATTATACTAAATCTGCTCCATTTTTCTCAATCAAATCCTTCTATGATTTAAAAATATCTTTGAATTCATCTTTATTGCGTTGTCATAGATAATATGACGTAATTTAAATTTTTCTAGAAGTGATATGTTGTGGGATGTTGTGGACATCATACACAGTTGGATCCCCTATTAGATTATATGGAACATCTCTTGTAACAACATCATATGATTGACATCCCCATGAACAAAAAGAAACTGACATGGCATAATAGTAGAATTGGTGATGCTACTTTGGGTAGGAGATTGGATTGCTTTCTCATCAAGGAGGACTTGCTTGGTATCCTCTCTAATTTTCGTCAATGAATTGGATCTTGGTGTATCTTTGATCACTCCCACATCTATCTAGAACTAGATGGTACATCCCTAAAACCTAGAGCACCCTTCAAGTTCAACTCGACCTGGTTACAGGACCTCGAATATCACAAATTGGTCATCGATTTTTGGAGAGACTAGCCTCCTTCCCAAGGGCAGAACCTAGCTGAAGGATTTTTTAGAGAAACCATGTATTCAGACTAAAGGGAATCAAAGTGGGAATGTTCTATGTAATTATTTCAATAAGTCCTCTAAATACTTCTTAGGTTCAGTGAGCTAATATTAGTAGTAATTTTTCAATTTCATTTCAATGTTAACATCTCACTATAACTTCAAACCCTAACTGTCTTTTAGGGTTGAAAATAAGTTAAGATGTTGATGTTAAACCATGGATAAATCAAAGAATTGTTTGTTATTATATCCTTCATTTACCCATCAAACTTTTAATTATTGCTACCATAAGAGTTCCTCTTATCTGTTACAGTCCCCCAACTATATTTGATGTTGGGCTTTGTGGCTGATAAGTTTCCTTGTTCCACCTTTGAGGATGATATTATACTAAATATGCTCCATTTTTCTGAATCAAATCCTTCTATGATTTAAAAATATCTTTGAATTCATATTTATTGCGTTTTCATAGATAATATGACGTAATTTAAATTTTTCTAGAAGTGATATGTTGTGGTACATTTTCCCATTGGAACTTCTTTCCAATATTTAACCAAGTTCTGTTAAACGTATGGATTATTTAGCTAAAACACTTCTAAATTAAATGGATCATTTTTTGGATTCATGTCTAATATAATTTCAAACATATTGGTCAACGATTCAAGCCCATGATTACAACAAACTTATTGGTCCTTTGATCATTAAATATTTTGAAAAAGTAAATTCATCTAGTCTAGAGCTTACGTGATGAAGGACCCCTCTTCTATTTCCCTAGGTATGAGTTCCATTGAATGTTCCCAATTTAACTAAAATTAGGCTTCAATTACTGACTTCGAAAAACCACAAATCTATATATGGTCATATCATCGTTATGACTTGAATTGGAAGTGGAATCCACCCATGGTATCCACCTAGTCTATTGTAACTCAAGAAGCCACCGAGAATACTGTAAATAACATGCCTCACTTGGTAAAATGACAGATGTTTCCTTCAAATTGTAGGGAAAATGATTTATCCATATAGTAAAGAATTATATGTTTTTCATATATTGTTAGGTATTGAGCGTGTGTATTTTATGTTCAATGTTTTTCCAAGAATAGTTGCATGCCATATTTATATTCTTTCTCTCCTACTCTCTCTCAATATTTATTGTTCCTAGATCATAGCCCTTACGATCTAGATAAGTGGTATGAGAGCCAAGTTGATTTAACAAATGTATGTCTAGGCCATTTTTTTGAGATTCAAGTTATTATTTAGATGAAAGATTAAATTTTCTCCTTGGTGAGGGTTAAGCCTTTTATTTCTTCAAATCATTCACCATATGGATTTGGTGAAATCACTAGCAAGGTCCAAAGGGATTGTGACTAGTAAATGCCTCAAGAAATAATTATCACGAAGGAAAGGATCAAACCCTATTGCTGTGGTAGCCATTAAAAGGGTTGTAGGAAGCTCAAAGATGAAGTATGATAATGATGACATGCCTCAAAACAGAGATGTGGTGGAGGAATTCTAGATTTAAAATGACATTAGTGTTTATGTGCCATTCAATAATGGAAAGAACATGTTGCATAAGTTTTTTTGCAAGAAAAATAAACTAATCCAGGTTTGACTCTGGTGAAGGCGTGGCCTCATGGACAAGCTACAAATCTGCATCTTTCCCAATGATAGTTCTCGCAAGAAGAAATGGTACATTCTCAAATACCTCAATAATCCTCATTATTTTGTTGTCTTTGTTGATTCCACCATGGAATACTACCTCAACCTCCAAGAATCGAGAGATTTTAGCCATGCATAAATTAAGGATGAATACATGGCATACGCTTGGGAGGAGAAGATGTACAAATAATCTCGTAGTTTCTTATTTTTTCTCATCACTCCCCACACCCCAGACTGCAAGGTTGAACATTATAATGATGTGGAGGATACCATCAACACGACCTACACTTGGCTCACTATTTTTCAAGCCTCTAGAGTGCTCATGGTTCTCCTCAATAATCAAACTGACCCTTTTATTGGCAAGATACCTGGAAAAAGGGTGACCACTATGATAAGCATACGGTCCATCTCTGACCTCTCAAGTATAGAAAATCCAAGATTTATAGCTTTGAAGGTTATAATGACCTCCACATGAGTGACGACATAGTCTCCATGAATATCATAGGAAATCCTGTGAATGACTTCATTATATTTTAACTCATACCATCCATGATTTTAGCCACCGCTCATATGTTTCAAGAAGCTCAAAAAATTTCATAAAAATGAATGTTCACAAAAGAAAAAACGATGGCCATAGTGCATGGTGAGTTTCTGCTTCATAATAGGGGTAACGAAGGTTATGGATGTCACATGGTAGTATTCCAAAACATGATCCAAGCCTCTACTTCATGTTTATATTCTCGCAATGATGCCTTGCTCACTACCTATGCACGATATCCTAGACTGAAGAGCCTCTTCTTTCTTCAGACTGTAACGAGTACATGTTGAATATTTCAGATCAACTTTCAAATCACATCCAAAATGAGTGGAAGATTTCGGATCTCCAGCCACAACACTAAGAATTCCATTGGAATATTTTCGATGTTTCCAAATCCCACACCTATGTAAGATTTCAGAGGTTTTCCATTGCCAAATCCTTTTCCAATAGAATACTTATGATATCGACCCTTATAAATGGATTATCTTTTTCATAGCCCATTGCAATGGAAGATTATCATTCTTGGCCCCCTCCAACAAAATAATTTTGTCACTCACACTACTTGGGTCAAAAATTTTGAGGTCATACACAACAATATGAAGACATTTTACATTATAATCTTCTAGGGGAAACTTCTATCATAGACCCATGTCAATGAAGATTTTCCCATCTAGGGCTTGTCCATATACTATTGGTATCAGAGTTGGCCCACAAGTGTCATGGGGTATTAATATCTCTGGACCATCATTTATCATAGTTGTGGGTCACCTATAAACCCATGTTTATGGATCAACCACAAAACGCCCTTGCAATTGATCTTCATTTTCTAGGCCAGACACTAACAATATCAAATTTGGCCCATAAGAATTATAGGATACTCTATCCTTTGACTTTTGCTCACATTGATTATGGGTCAAGCACACTAAACCCTCCTATTCGTTGGCTCAATTCAACAAAATCCTCTCATGAGGGAACTTGACACAATGGGAACCATTTCCTCCTAACAGAAGAATCTTGATCCGAAATGGAAAGTAGTATCCACACATGGTATTTACCCATGGTATTGTAACTCAAGAAGGAACCTAGAACCATAAATGATGGGCCTGACCTTGTAAAAGGACAAATGTGACCTCCAAAATGTCGGATAAATGATTTCTCCATTTAATAAAGAATTATTTTCTTTTCATATATGTTAGGTATTCACTATGTGTATTTTCTATTTAAAGTTTTTATAGGAATTGTTTAAGAGGATATTTGTATGCTCTCTCTTCTTCTCTCTGTCAACATTTATGGCTCCTAAATCTTAGACCTCGAGATCCATATCAACCTCCCCTATTTTCATCCAAGGATTCAATAATAAATATTGTCCCACAAATGGGTAACCATGTCCTACAATATAAGGGATGAGTTGAATATTGTGAAGAAACAGAAACATATATTCCTTATTAAATTGGGTCAATAGACAATGGAAATCAAGCCCATTTATGCCAAGCATATTAGTTGATACTTTATTGTGGCCATTCTTTGAGTGGAAAATATGTTTGAAAGCATAATATTATGTGGGATGTATAATAAATTAATTCCCCTTGATGCCTCATGTACATATAATGTCATTGAGTTATAGTTTCTTGAACAAGTAGTATCAAATTTAGAGAGCATATCAGTTGAGCACTTTGTTTCCTATAGAATAATCATTGTTGGCTTTTCTTTGAGAATTTTATTTTTAAAAGTATATTTGTTTTTTTCATTCATTCATTTGATAATTTATGATAATATCTTCCTCGGATATTTTAGGGGGTGGGGTGGAACATGTTTGTCATCAATGCCATTATTCTTAAATCGACTAGCATTTCTCTAAATTCTTGTAGAAGTTTCTTACATCTCCTTTCTTCAAAATTTTATTCTATTTTCCTATTTTTATCATTATTTTAGGGTTTTAGTTTTAATTGCTAAAGAAATTGACTAGTGATGCTTACATGGTATTTTTTATTGCTAAAATTATCCTTTTTTTATCAAGGCATTTGTCAAAACTTGAATTTATTTATTCAATATTGAGTGAGTCTCCTTTCCATCCCATTATACTGCTAAATACTACACATCAAGCTTTCCAAGCTCCATATATTCGCCTTCCTCTAAGTGTGTTAGGTCTCTAATTTCTTAATCCATTTATATGTCTTTGTAGTCTCCACTATTGTTGTTTCTTCACTTGATTATATATCATTCTTTCCCATGTTTCTTATCACTGGTGGGATTACTCCTTAGGATTATTGGTAACCTTGTTTAAGGTTTCCACCATGTTCTTAGATAACATTTCATACCAATTACATGATTTTTTCCAATGAAATCAACATCCAAGGAGGGTTTTCTAGCTAATTTTTTCTTTCTTACCACATTTTCAAAACTCCTAGGTTCTTTCTCCATTTATGGTTTAGGGATAGAGGAATCTTGTTTAAGAGGAAACTCCCTAAATAGGTTCCTGTGCCTATGATATTTGTGTTGATGCCTCTTATCGTGATGAAAGTCCTCCTAGCAACATCCATTCGAATGAGCCTGAATTAAGAACATATATTGGTACCATCAATACTTGATCATTGTCCCATGTCTTGAAAAGTGTATTAGTTGTTTGGAAAATACAAGGATGCAAGTTTGGGGAATAGTTTTGTCTAAGGAATACATTATTCTAACTATGAATTTACTTTCTAGTCTCCTAGGATAAACTTTTAGTTGTTCAATATTGTATACAAACTAAAAGAAGATTAAGAAAATATATCTAAAATTACAACAAAATAAAAAAATAGCAAGGCAGAGCAAGAAGGAAAAAACAATGAAAATTGTTTCTACACTTCAAACCATACAAAGTAATATGTGCATGTTATTTTGAGAAGAAAAATCTATAAGTAAACAAACAAGTTGAATAACCAAAATAAGATAAATTATCTCACTTCCCATATGATTAACAAAAAGAGATAAACACAGGAGTAATTCACTATAAAATGTATTTTCAAATATTTAAAACATTTAGTATTAAAGTAGCAAAAAATATTTAAAATGTAT
>APFE031623546.1:0-11521 GCA_000404065.3 Pinus taeda
CACTATTATACTAATGATTATAAATATTTTATTCATGTTATTACTATATTGTTTGGTTGTTTTATGTTTTATGTTTTATGTTTTAGTATATTGTAACGCTATTTTGTAACATTATTTTGTAACACTATTATACTAATGAATATCATTATCTAATTCATGTTATTACTATATTAATAATTTTAATTCATGTTACTGCTATATTATTTGTTTCTTTTATGTTTTATGTTTTACTATATTGTAACGCTATTATACTAATGATTATCATTATTTTACTCATGTTATTACTATATTAATAGTTTCAATTCATTTTATTACTATACTCTTTCTTTGTTTTATGTTTTATGTTTTACTATTTTGTAACACTATTACAATAATGATTATCATTATTTAGTTCATGTTATTGCTTTACTAATAATTTTAATTCATGTTATTACTATATTAGTAATCTTAATTCATTTTATTACTATATTGTTTGTTCGTTTTATGTTTTATGTTTTACTATTTTGTAACACTATAACACTAATCATTATCATTATTTAATTCATGTTATTATTTTATTGTTGGTTTGTTTTAGATTTTAGGTTTTACTATTTTTGTAACGCTATTACACTAATCATTATGATTATTTAATTCATGTTATTATTATATTAATAATTTTAATTCATGGTATTACTATAATTTTTATTTATTTGTTTGTTTTATGTTTTACTATTTTGTAACACTATTTTGTAAAACTATTATACTAATCATTATCATTATTTAACTCATGTTATTACTATATTAATAATTTGAATTCAAGTTATTACTATATTGCTTGTTTTTTTTTTTATGTTTTACTATTTTGTAACACTATTATACTAATCATTATCATTATTTAATTCATGTTATTACAATATTGTTTGTTTGTTTTATGTTTTATGTTTTACTATTATTTAACACTATTATACTAATCATTATAATTCTTTAATTCATGTTATTACTATATTAATAATTTTAATTCATGTTACAACTATATTGTTTGTTTTTTTTTATGTTTTATGTTTTACTGTTATGTTACACTATTTTGTAACACTATTATACTAATATTTATCATTATTTAATTCATGTTTTTACTATATTGTTTGTTTGTTTTATGTTTTATGTTTTACTATTTTGTAACGCTATTTTGTAAAACTATTATACTAATCATTATAATTGTTTAATTCATGTTATTACTATATTGTTTTTTGTTTTATGTTTTATGTTTTACTATTCTGTAACACTATTTTGTAACAGTATTATACTAATCATTATCATTATTTAATTCATGTTATTACTACCTTAATAATTTTAATTCATGCTATTACTATATTGTTTGTTTGTTTTAGGTTTTATGTTTTTCTATTTTGTAACACTATTTTGTAACTCTATTACACTAATCATTATCATTATTTAATTCAGGTTATTACTATATTAATAATTTTAATTTATGTTTTTGTTTCTTGTAAGCTATGGTATTATCTTTCTATTATATACAGTAACAATAAAACTATACAATCGTCTGTGAGCTCAACCCGCCCCGTAGGGATACCAGGTTTGTTGGTCACTCAAAAAAACATAGTTTGAGGATGTTCACTTGTCAACTTTGAAACAACATATCCAAAAGCAAAACAGTGCCCTATCTACATTCTCTCTCTTAATGTCTATTCTCCTACTCATAACAAAACCTGCCATACAGACTGATTCATTAAGGCATATTACAAAATTCAAAAAATAACAGGGCAAACATTCAATCTACCATGATTTATTGCTTGATTTCTCCTTCACGCTTCGCCTTGGTTAATTCCTTCAGCATGCCGTTGACTTCCTCTATTTTGTTGTCCTGCTTCCGTATAATGAGCTGCAGGTTGGTCATAACCTTGGGCTATCTCAGCCATCTCAACAACAACCTACTCCATTGCTCTATCTAACAAATGTTTCATCACCAAACACATGTGTAATGCCTGTTTATATAACGTTAGGCGCCCTCTCATATTCCCAGGATCTGGAAGAAGGGTGTTCCACTCCTCCATTTTTGGGTCGGAGGGTTCTTCTAGAACACTGATTTCCAGTGCATCTATAGTCCTCCTGATATCATCATCGGTCCCTTTGACATAAGCTGTCTCCACTTCCTGCGCAGCCTGCTCTATGGATCAACGACCCCTCTTCTGTTGGTTCAAAGCCAGAGTCTCCGTCTTGCAGCGGTCTGCCTGCCATGATCTTCCTCGTCCCCTGCTCCTCCTTCTGTTTCCTATTTTTGGCGGTCTGCCCTTGTAATTTCTTCTACTGCTCTGCCCTACTTCGAAGGTCTCCCTCGCCCTACATTTCTCCTTTCCTATCTCCATTTTCCTTTCTCCGAAATTTTCAGCTTCCTCCGCTATTTGCTCTTGCTCCCCCCGGGTATTCCTCCTTTCTCCCTCCACCTGCCTTTCCCTCCTTCCTCCTTCTGCCATATCGTTTTGCCGTCGTTTAGGTTTGTGTCTCAAATCTCTCTGCCAAACTACTCTGCTCTTCGCCACCTTCCCGGATTTCAAATTAACTGTTGTGGCAGATGATCGCCACCGATCCTTTCTCCTGTCATCTTCATAATTTGATCTACTCTTCGTCTTGGTATGCGATCTCCTCTGCATGTCGTTGCAACTATCCTCATAATGATGGCCTTGAGGTGTGGTGCTAGCCGGTACTACATCCCATCACTACTTTAAGCTCACCGTATTTCTCCACCCTGATCAGGGTAATTTTAATTCATGTTATTACTATGTTGTTTGTTTGTTTTATGTTTTATGTTTTAATATTTTGTAACACTACTATACTAATCATTATCTTTATTTAATTCATGTTATTACTATATTGTTTGTCTATTTGTCTATTTTATGTTTTACTATATTGTAACACTATTATACTAATCATTATAACTACTTACTTAATGTTATTACTATATCAATAATTTTAATTCATGTTCTTACTATATTGTTTTTTTGTTTTATGTTTTTTGTTTTACTATTTTGTAACATTGTTATACTAATCATTATCATTATTTAATTCATGTTATTATTAAACTAATAATTTTAATTCATGTTATTACTATATTTTTTGTTTATTTTATGTTTTATGTTGTACTATATTGTAACACTATTATACTAATCACTATAATTCTTTAATTCATGTTATTACTATATTTTTTGTTTGTATTATGTTTTATGTTTTACTATATTGTAACACTATTATAATAATCGTTATCATTATTTAATTCATGTTATTACTATATTAGTAATCTTAATACATTTTATTACTATATTGTTTGTTAGTTTTATGTTTTATGTTTTACTATTTTGTAGCACTATTATACTAATCATTATCATTATTTAACTCATGTTATTATTGTATTGTTTGTTTGTTTTATGTTTTACTATTTTGAAACGCTATTACACTAATTATTATCACTATTTAATTCATTTTATTATTAAATTAATAATTTTAATTCATGTTATTACTATATTGCTTTTTTGTTTTATGTTTTACTATTTTGTAACACTATTATACAAATCATTATGATTATTTAATTCATCTTATTACAATATTGCTTGTTTGTTTTATGTTTTATGTTTTACTATATTGTAACACGATTATACTAATCATTATAATTATTTAATTCATGTTATTACTATATTAATAATTTTAATTCATGTTACTACTATTTTGTTTGTTTCTTTTATGTTTTATGTTTCACTATTATGTTACACGATTACACTAATCATTATCATTATTTAATTCATCTTGTTACTATATTGTTTGTTTGTTTTATGTTTTACTATTTTGTAACACTATTATACTAATCATTATCATTATTTAATTCATGTTATTACTTTATTAGTAATCTTAATTCATTTTATTACTATATTGTTTGCTAGTTTTATGTTTTACTATTTTGTAACACTATTATACTAATCATTATCATTATTTAACTCATGTTATTACTATGCCCACGGGGCTTTGGATTGACGGTGAATGGGTGCGCTGTTAAGGCACTCCTTGCGATAGGTCACCGGTTCAAATCCCCCATGGGTACTTAGGTTAGTCTTAACATAGAAAAAAAAAACTCATGTTATTACTATATTAATAATTTTAATTCATGTTATTACTGTATTGTTTGTTTGTTTTATTTCTTATGTTTTACTATTTTCTAACACTATTTTATAAAACTATTCTACTAACCATTATCATTATTTAATTCATGTTATTACTATATTGTTTGTTTGTTTTATGTTATATGTTTTACTAGATTGTAACACCATTTTGTAACACTATTTATGTTTTATGTTTTACTATATTGTAACACTATTTTGTAATGCAATTTGTGTTTTATGTTTTACTATTTTTTAACACTATTTTGTAAGATTATTATACTAATCATTATAATTTTCAATTCATGTTATTATTATATTAATAATTTTAATTCATGTTAATAATATATTGTTTGTTTGTTTTATGTTTTATGCTTTACTGTTATGTTACACTATTTTGTAACACTATTATACTAATATTTATCATTATTTAATCATGTTATTAATATATTGTTTGTGTGTTTTATGTTTTATGTTTTACTATTTTGTAACACTATTTTGTAAAGCTATTATACTAATCATTATAATTATTTAATTCATGTTCTTAGTATATCAGTTTTTGTTTTATGTTTTATGTTTTATTATTTTGTAAAACTATTTTGTAACAATATTATACTAATCATTATCATTATTTAATTCATGTTATTACTATTTTGTTCGTTTGTTTTATGTTTTATGTTTTCCTATATTGTAACACTATTATACTAATCATTATCATTATTTAAATCATGTTATTACTATATTAATAATTTTAATTCATATTATTACTATATTAATAATTTTGATTCACAATATTACTATATTGTTTGTTTGTTTTAGGTTTTATGTTTTACTATTTTGTGACACTATTACACTAATCATTATCATTATTTAATTCATGTTATTACTATATTGTTTGATTGTTCTATGTTTTATGTTTTACTATTTTCTAACACTATTTTGTAACACTATTATACTAATTATTATCATTATTTAATTAATCTTATTACTATATTAATAATTTCAATTCATGTGTTTACTATATTGATAATTTTAATTCATATTATTAATATATTGTTTGTTTGTGTTATGTGTTATGTTTTACTATTTTGTAACACTGTTATACTAATCATCATCATTATATAATTCATGTTATTACTATCTTAATACTTTTAATTCATGTTATTACTATATTGTTTGTTTGTTTTATGTTTTGTGTTTTACTATTTTCTAACACTATTTTGTAACACTATTATACTAATCATTATAATTATTTTATTCATGTTATTACTATATTAATAATTTTAATTCATGTTATTACTATATTAATAATTTTAATACATGTTATTACTATATTGTTTGTTTGTTTTATGTTTTATGTTCTACTATATTGTAACATTATTATACTGATGATTATCATTATTTTACTCATGCTATTACTATTTTAATAGTTTCAATTCATTTTATTACTATACTGTTTGTTTGTTTTATGTTTTATTTTTTACTATTTTGTAACACTATTATACTAATGATTATCATTATTTAGGTCATGTTATTACTTTATTAATAATTTTAATTCATGTTATTACTATATTGTTTCTTTATTTTATGTTTTATGTTTTACTATATTGTAACACTATTATACTAATCATTATAATTCTTTAATTCATGTTACTACTATATTGTTTGTTTGTTCTATGTTCTATGTTTTATTGTTATGTTACACTATTTTGTAACACTATTATACTAATACTTATAGTTATTTCATTCATGCTATTACTATATTGTTTGTTTGTTTTATAGTTTATGTTTTACTATTTTGTAACACTATTATACTAATCATTATCATTATTTATTTCATGTTATTACTATATTGTTTGTTTATTTTATGTTTTATATTTTACTATTTTGTAACACTATTATACTAATCATTATCATTTCTTAATTCATGTTATTGCTATATTAGTAATTTTAATTCATGTTATTTCTATATTATTTGTTTGTTTTATGTTTTATATTTTGCTATTTTGTAACACTATTATACTAATGATTATCATTATTTAATTCATGTTATTACTATATTGTTTGTTTGTTTTATAGTTTATGTTTTACTATTTTGTAACACTATTATACTAATCATTATCATTATTTATTTCATGTTATTACTATATTGTTTGTTTATTTTATGTTTTATCTTTTACTATTTTGTAACACTATTATAGTAATCATTATCATTATTTAATTCATGTTATTAGTGTATTGTTTGTTTGTTTAATGTTCTATGTTCTACTATATTGTAACACTATTTTCGGATGCTATTTATGTTTTATATTTTACTATTTTGTAACACTATTATACTAATCATTATCATTTCTTAATTCATGTTATTGCTATATTAGTAATTTTAATTCATGTTATTTCTATATTATTTGTTTGTTTTATGTTTTATATTTTACTATTTTGTAACACTATTATACTAATGATTATCATTATTTAATTCATGTTACTATATTAATAATTTCAATTCATGCTATTACTATATCAATGATTTTAATTCATGTTATTAATATATTGTTTGTTTGTTTTATGTTTTATGTTTTACTATTTTGCAACACTATTATACTAATCATTATCATTATTTAATTCATGTTATTATTATATTAGTAATTTTATTTCGCATTATTACTATATTGTTTGTTTGTTTTATGTTTTATGTTTTACTATCTTGTAACACTATTATACTAATCATTGTCATTATTTAATTCATGTTATTATTATATTAATAATTTTAATTCGTATTATTACTATATTGTTTATTTGTTTTATGTTTTATGTTTTACTATTTTGCAACACTATTATACTAATCATTATCATTATTTAATTCATGTTATTATTATATTAGTAATTTTATTTCGCATTATTACTATATTGTTTGTTTGTTTTATGTTTTATGTTTTACTATCTTGTAACACTATTATACTAATCATTGTCATTATTTAATTCATGTTATTACTATATTAATAATTTTAATTCATCAATTCTACCTTCTATAAGAAGAAGAATCTAGATAAAACTAACCCTTACAATGGTTTAGAGAATGATATTTCTAGCCTAAGGAATGATGGGAATGTCCTTTTAATAGGTGACTTTAATTCTCGAACTTCAAACAAACAAGCTATTATTCTAAGCAATCATTCCAACCCTAATCCTCTTTGGTTAGACAAAAACCCTACTCTTGCTAGTAGCTACAAAAGGTACTCTAAAGACCTCGGGGAAAAGTTGTTTGGGTTGGAGCTAGTCAAGCTCTGTAGTGCTCAGGATCTCAAAATTTGCAACGGTCTAAAAAAGTGGCCCAATTCTAGCAAGATGACCTGTATCAATGGACTTGGTAGTAGCGTGGTAGACTATGTTATTTCCGATCTGCCATTATACAATGAAATAATAAATTTTGACATCTTAAATGACCAAGAACCTGACTCTAATCATAGGCCTTTACTTATAACTCTCAATTTTTTCATGCATAGAGTTCCCACAGAAGATAATACTTACAGCCAAAAGAACTTAATATTTTATAGAAATAAAAATGATCTCTTTCTAAAGAATTAAAAACTAATTTTCTTCCTTTATCTAGTATAGACAACATAGAAGACCTATATCATAATTTTACTACAACCCTCTCATATTCTATTAACAAGTTCTCAATTGAAGTTTCAAATAATAAAAGAAATAGAAAAACCAATCCATGTTATGACAAAGATTGTAAAAGTGCGAGGAGAGAAATTAAGGAATTTGTTTATGAATCTCTTTAAATGGACAAGATAAAAATATACAAAGCCCTAACTAAAAGGAAAAAGAGCTAGTACATTTGTCAAAGGTAGGAAAGTCTCTTACACCTCTCTAAGGTAGCTCCTAAGAGATTTTGGAGGTAGATTCTGACTAGGAAGACTAAAGATAATAATAAAATTGCTCTTCACGATTGGAATTCCTATCTTAAAAATATTTATGAATTTCCAAATGTCATGGATAATTTCGAAACCCTACTCACAACGAAATAAGTTTTCTCTTTAGAATACATTCAGTTTGGGGTTAAATTCCTCGCTAATGGGAAAGCTAAGGAAATTTAAGGTTACCAGGTAGAAATCTTAAAATTGGAGGTCTTGTCCTCATCCCCCACATCCATAGGCTTTCCAATCAAGCAGTCAAGCAAGGGTTCCCTAAACCTTGGACTGAGAGCCTCATTATCCATATTTTTAAAAGTGGGGATAGAAATAACCCCTCTAATTATAGGGCAATTATGATCAGCCCTCTCTTAGCCAATTATCGGACAATTATGATCACTCAACAATAGACCACCTTGTTACGCGTATGATCATTGCGGAGGAATGTCATAATGATAAATCCAATTTATTTCTTTGCTTTGTGGACTTCAGAAAGGCTTTTGATATGGTTCCTAGATACAACCTTTGGAATAGATTAGAAGAGCTAAAGGTTCCTCTCGAGTTGAGAACTTCTGCTATAAGGTTATACGAGAATGTAATTGCCAAGCTAAAGAGCAACGAGGGGTGGTTGAAAGATATTAAGTGTAACATCAAAGTTAAACAAGGTTTCCCCCTCTCCCTTACCCTATTTGGAATTTACATTGATAAGCTCGAAGGCTATTTAGAGGAAGTAGGATGTGATGTCACGATATTAGCTATGATACTCATCATCCTTCTTCTTTGTGTTGATGATATTGTTCTTTTCGCAAGGTGCGCATCTCATCTTGATAAGCAACTCAGGCTTCTTAAGGATTTCTGCACTACCATGGGTATGATTGTTAACACTGACAAAACAAAAGTTATGATTATCAAATCCAAGAAGGACACCTACGCTAATTTTATGTATGACAATAATAACTTGGAGGAAGTGTATTCTAACAAGTACCTAGGAATTGATATTCATCGCAAGCTCAACTGGAATCGTAGCATTAAGAAAAGGATTAATGGGGGCTGGAAAGTTTATTTTGGTCTTGAAAATAACTGTAAAGCAGAAAACCTCGTAATGTGGGATAAAAAGACGTTCCTCTTTAAAACTTTAGTCACTCCTGTTATCTTATATGGCTGTGAGGTTTGGGGTTGCAACATCTCCAGAGAATCATGGAGAAGTATTGAGCAAATCCAGAAGTGTTTTATAACTTATAACCTAAAAATTAAAAGTAATACCCCATATTGTTTATGAAACCAGCTCAAGAAAAAGATAGAAAAATAAGATCAACGCCTTAGAATTCCGCCTCTTCAAGGGGCAACCTCCTTTACATACATAAATGACTTTGGCTGTTCAAATGACAAACCTCCTTTCTAATATGGGTCTTAGGATCACCATATAACCAACCAACCTAATAATAATAATATAAAGCCACAAAAATAACAATAGAGGGATTCTATGGGGCACAGTAATAACAATATGGGGACAACAGATGCACAACAATATTAATAAGGGATACAACTACAATTGTAATGGGGTAATTAGTAGTATTATAGGGACCCAACATGCCCCTTTCCTTCAAAAAAGTGTTGTCCCGAACACTTGAGTAGTTCTGGATGCTTCTATATAAAATTCTCATCCTCCCATGTGGAATCTTCATTGGATAAGTTCTTCCACTTGATAAGATACTCGAAAACTGATCGATTTCGTAGCTGTTGAGTTCTTGTTTCTGTGATTGCTTCTGGTTCCAATATAATTTTTCCTTCCTCATCAAGTTTTGGCAATATTGTTTGAACTGGGAGCTTGTCATCTATAACCTTCTTTAAACATGAAACATGGAAAACTGGGTGCAATCGAGAAGTTGTAGGAAGCTCCAATTTGTATGCCATAGCACCAATCGTTTGCAACACCTTGTACAGACCATAATACTTTGGTGATAATTTATTATCCTTCTTAGCTTGCTTGAGATACATTTGCTTATATGGCTGTAGTCGTAGCAATATCCAATCACCTACATCAAGACTTCTCTCGCTGCGATGTTGATCTGCCTGTTGTTTCATTCTATTATGTGCCAACACGAGGTTATCCTTTAAGAGTTGGAGGACTTGTTGTTGATGTTCGATGTGATGTTCCACTGCTTGAACCTTAGAATTTTCTCTTAAATATGATGTGACAGATGGTGTCTGATATCCATAAAGTGTCATAAATGGAGTCATTTTTGTTGCTCTATGGAAGGAAGTGTTATACCACCATTCAGCCATAGGAAACCATTTGACCCATTGTGGCTATTTATCAGATACAAAGCAGCGAAGATATCCTTCCAAAAATTTGTTTACTATCTCAATTTGCCCATCTGATTGAGGATGATAAGATGACCTATGAGCTAACTGAATACCAAGACAAGAAAATAATTTTGTCCAAAAATTTCCATTGAAAATGGGACCTCCGTCACTTACAATAATCTTTGGGTTTCCATGTAGATTTTGAATTGTTTCCATAAATGCAGTAGAAATTGTACTGGCTTTAAATGGAGGTGATAATGCACAAAAGTGTGCATACTTGGTAAGTCTATCAACTACCACCATGATGACAATCTTTGCCTCAGACTTGGGTAAACCTGTGATAAAATCCATTGAAACCTCCTCCCAACATTGGCTTGGAATGGATAAAGGTTGTAATAGACCCAGTGTCTTAATTGTTTCAACTTTATGTTGTTGGCAAACCAAACATTCCGTAACAAACTTTTGAATATCTGATTTAAGGCCATCCCAAAAAAAATCATTCTTAACCATGTGGTAAGGTTTTTAAAATCCTGAGTGCCCTCCTAAGGGAGAAGCGTGCAATTCCATAAGAATCTTTTGTCTTAGCTAGGAATTCTTACAGAGGTATAAGCGATCTTTGTACCATAATGAATCACTTTTCCAGCTAAATGTATCAGACGTACTGGAATTTTGTTGTAACTTTTGAATAAGTGCCCAAACTTCTTCGTCATTCTCTCATTCCTCCCTTGCTTTTTTTATCCAATCTGGTTGGATAATAGAAATGGCGCACAAGAATGCTTCCACATCCTCATCCTTTCTTTAGAGTGCATCTACCACCACATTTTGCTTCCCTTTTTTGTATATGATTTCAAAGTCATAACCCAACATCTTTGTGACCTACTTTTGTTTCTCTTTAGAGGATAATATTTGTTCTAAAAAGTATTCAAGGCTATCATGATCCGTTTTTATGTTGAAGTGTCTTCCCATTAGGTAGGGTCGCCATTTCTTAAGTGCATGGAGTATTGCCAACATTTCCTTCTCATAAATAGCTTTGTGTAAAAACTTTCCCTTGATTGGATGACTTTCAAAAGCAATGGGTCTTTCATCTTGCATTAAAACAGCACCAACTCCATTTCCTGAAGCATCACATTCCACAATAAATGTTTTTGTGAAGTC
>APFE031623556.1:0-36332 GCA_000404065.3 Pinus taeda
CTCCATTTTGTGGGGGCGTTTTTTTTTCATTCCCGCACATTCGCGCACTTTGCCGGCGACTTCAACAATTTTTTTTCAAAAGCCATAACTTCTTCATCCGGAAGCCTTTTTCAGAGCCGTTTTTTTAAAACCGCCTATTTTTTCGAGATCTATCCATTGGAACACTTACTTTCAGCATCTTCAGCTTCAGTTTTTTTAAAAATGGAAAGTCCATGCCAAGTCATTCTTGACAGCACTAACTACTTCCAATGGGTATCCTACATGGAAGATTTACTTAGAAGTAAAGGTCTCTACAGAATAACCACGGGCCAAGAGAAGAAACCAAAAGATGAAGACAAGGTTGCAAAATGGGAAAATAGACAAGATCAAGCACGTGGTTTGATAGGGATGTCTATTTCTCCTGATCTTAGATTCCATATTGCAGAACTTGATACTCCTCATGAAGCATTGGAACAAATCACTAAAATTTTTGGGATTAAAAATGAAATTAGAGCCCATCAACTTGAAAATGAGTTGCTTACATTGGATCCTAATAATTTTTCTTGCATTGAAGATTTCTTGTCCAAATTCAAGACCCTTAGATATCTCTTGGAAGGTGTTAAGGTTAAGAAAGAAGATAGTAACCTTATTTATTCCATCTTTACTAAGTTGGGACCAGCCTACTCTGTATTTGTTTCCACCTTCCATTCTACAAGGGAAGCTTTCATTTGTCAAGGAAAAGACTACAAGGCCCCTTTCTTTGACTCTTTTTGTGATTCTTTAATAAGAGAACAAGAAAAACTCTTACACCTTGGTCTTCTTAATCTTGGAAACTCTTCCAAGAAAGCGTTAGCCGCCCAGCAGCAACCAAATTTAAAGAATCCTAAGAAGTCATATCCTAAAAAGAATGGTCTTAAACCAAACAAGGGTCTTAAGCAAACTCAGTCTCAAAATGAAAGATCATTTCAGCAAAATGATAAGACCAATAAAAACAAATGGAAGAAGACTGATAGACATTGTAACTTTTGTAATCGAGATGGCCACTTAGAATCTAAATGCTTTAAGAAGATGGAAGCCTTGGAAGCCGCAATGAAGAAACATAACATCCATGTGGAGCATTTTTCTACTTCAACTTCAACTTCATCTTCAGGAATGGCACTTTCTGCATGTCGTTGTCAATCATCTCAGTCTGGTTATGCATTAAATGTATCTTCTTCTTCTCATTCTCATGAGTGGCTCATTGATTCTGGAGCCTCTTATCACATGGCCAAAAACAAAGCCATGTTTTCTTCTTTAAATGATTGTAACACCAAAAATATATATGTTGGTGATGATAGATCTCTTAATGTTGTAGGGACTGGAAACTGTTCATCTAGACAATGGTCAGTTTAATGATGTATTATGTGTTCCAACCTTATCCAACAACCTTCTATCTGTATATCAGATAACTCATTCAGGTGAAGTTAAAATTGTTGAATTTTCACCTCATGATGTTGTAATCAAGGATCTAAGAGATCCTAAACAGATTCTAGCTACTGGTATTGCTGATGATTCCACAAGGTTGTATAAGTTTCACAACTTTGGGTCATCAAATCTTCCCTCAGTATTTGTGCTCATAATGATGAAGTGAGCAAACTTTTGCATGAGCGATTTGGTCACTTAAACTATCGCTCCCTTCAGCATCTATGTAAAGAAAATAGGGTGACAGGTCTTCCTATGGTATCTTGCAGAGATGGTGTTTGTTCCGGATGTGTACTCGGAAAACATCATCGGGACAGTTTTGACAAACGTGCCTCTTGGCACGCCTCGGCCCCTTTACAGCTTGTTCACAGTGATTTGTGTGGTCCACTTCCCGTTGCTTCATTCTCTGGCTGCAAGTATTTCTTAACTTTCATTGATGATTTCTCCAGACGCACTTGGGTATACTTCTTAAAACTCAAGAGCGAAGTATTTAAAACATTTTTGGCCTTCAAAGCCTTTGTTGAAAAACAATCTGGACATCAAATTCTTAAGCTAAGAACTGATAATGGTGGAGAATATGTTAAAAACACATTCATCAACTTTTGCACCGAAAATGGAATTCAAATGCAACATACTGTTCCATACACTCCACAACAAAAGGGTGTAGCTGAAAGGAAAAATCGCACCTTAAAGGAAATGGCTAATTGTATGCTGCAATCTAAAGGACTCAGTCTTAGTTTTTGGGCCGAAGCAATTAATTGTGCAAATTATATAATAAATCATACTCCTACTAAGGTTCTAAAGAATATCACTCCAGAAGAAGCTCGGAGTTCCATTAAACCAGATGTAAGTCACTTTCGTATTTTTGGAAGTGAAGCATGGGCCCATATTCCAGATGAAAAGCATAAAGCTTTAGAACCTAAGAGTGAGAAATGTACTTTTGTTGGATATTCTGAAGATGTAAAAGGTTATAGACTTATTCCATTTAAGTCCAAAAATGTTATCATTAGAAGAGATGTAAAATTTGATGAAAATAAATCGGCCTGCGAGCCTAGTCCGGCGGATGTGCCACCTCTTCCTATCTCTTCTACTTTTGAAAACATTTCTTCTTCAGATGATGAAAGTGAGGATGACAATCCTCCCCCACCTTCTCAGGATCCTCAACTTCCAAGATGGGTCCGTGCTACTCGGGATGCAGCAGGTGATCTTGCCGGTGATCCTACAGATCAGCGACGTACACGTTCTCAGTTTGAAAGAGCCTCTTCTTTACTGGCTCAAGCTCCAGTAAATCATGATCCTGACACTTTTGTAGAAGCTTCAGGCCATCCACATTGGGAAGCAGCTATGAATGAAGAATATCATTCATTGTTGGGAAATGATACATGGGATCTTGTTCCTCTACCAAAGGGACGCAAACTTGTTAGATGTAAATGGGTTTACAGAACCAAGTATGGACCAGATGGGAAAGTTGATAAACATAAAGCTCGTCTTGTTGCTAAGGGCTTTTCACAGGTTGAAAGCATTAACTACACTGACACCTTCTCCCTGTTGCCAAAATGAACTCTATCCGCCTTGTTCTTTCCCTTGCTGCCTCTTTAAAATGGGAAGTCCATCAGATGGATGTTAAATCTGCCTTCTTGCATGGGGACTTGCATGAAGAAATCTATACGGAACAACCCATTGGCTTCATCCAAACAGACTCCAGCCTTGTATGTCGACTTAAGAAATCTCTTTATGGTCTCAAGCAAGCTCCTCGGGCTTGGTATGCCAAAATGGATAGCTTTCTTTTAGAATCTGGCCTTTCTAGGTGTTATTCTGACAATACTGTCTACACCAAGAAAGTGGGCAACTCTCTTATCATCCTTGTTCTTTATGTTGATGATCTTATTCTTACTGGTAGTGATCCCAACCTTATAAACCATGTGAAGTCCAGCCTTAAAAAGAAATTTGAAATGACAGACTTAGGACACTTACACTATTTTCTCGGTCTTCAAGTCTTGCAATCCAAGGAGGGTATTTCCCTTTCCCAGTCCAAGTATGCTTGTGATATTCTTCGTCATTTTCACATGGAAGATTGTAAGCCAGCTCCTTCTCCCTTTCAGTCTGGAGTCAAACTTTCAGTCTCTTGTACTTCTCCTGAAGTTGATGCTACCTTATACCGTCAACTTGTAGGAAAACTCTTGTATTTAACCCATACTCGTCCTGACCTTTCCTTTGTTGTTGGCCTTGTTGCTCGTTTTATGCAAAACCCCCGTGAAAGTCATTGGAAAGCAGCTAAAAGAATACTTCGTTATGTTCGAGGTACAGTACAGTTTGGGATTCATTACAGTGCCAAAGCAGCTCCTCTATTAGTTGGTTTCACTGATTCTGATTGGGCTGGTGACCCTGATGATCGGAAGTCTACTGCCGGTTATGTCTTCACTCTTGGTTAAGGACCTATTACATGGGCTTGTAAGAAACAGGCTGCCATTTCTCTTTCGTCAGCAGAAGCAGAGTATCGTGGTGCCGTGGAAGCTAGTAAGGAAGCCTTGTGGCTTCGTCAGATCCTATCAGAATTTGGCTTTGAGCAGCAGCATCCAACCACACTTTGGTGTGATAATCAAAGTGCCATTCAGCTATGCAAAGATCCAATCCAGCATCAGCGCAGCAAACACATTGAACTACACATGCACTTCATCAGAAAACTCATTCATGACCATGTTCTTGAAGTGCAATATTGTTCAACAGATGATCAGGTTGCAGACATCTTCACAAAGGCTCTCACAGAGGCGAAGTTCACTAAACTTCGATATATGCTTGGAGTTCAGGAAGTTGTCACTAAGGGGGGATAGGCTCTAGTGCCTCTTTCCTTCTCCTATTGTGTGATATTTGTAAATCCTTCAATCCTATCCCAAGTTGTTCTTAAGGGGGGATGTTAGGATATTCCGACACATAGGAAATAGTTAAGTTAACTTGGTCTAGTATAGAGTTAGGTAAAGTGTGTTTCTTTACCGTTGTACATTTTGTAACTTACAATCCGACGGTCACGATATGTAGTGATCCGACGGTTCATTCTCTCCTCGGTATTACCGACACTTGATCCGTGGCTTGACACCCGATTGGTCCATGAATTCTATTTAAAGCGCATGGAGGGTCATTTGTAGGTTAACCGTGCATGAGAGAAGCTTATGTAAATTTTCATTCTTTTATTAATAAATTGCCTGTAGTAGCCACGTTGGCGCAGGCCGTGGACTGTTTCCCTCTCTGAGGGTTTTAACCACGTCAAAATACTGGTGTATTGATCTGTGATCTGTTTGTGAGCGGTGTCCTTTTGGTGTTCTGTCTGAGGAACTTACCTTGTAAATTCCTACAGATGTCAATATGGCAATATTCTGGATGAGTAAACAATGATGTGAGGCCAAGGAGAAGTAGAGCAGATACGTGAAGAAACGGGAGCAAGAAGCCATGAGGAGAAACCAAAGGAAAGCCAAGACAGTCAAGCCATTGGAGAGAATATCGAAAGTCATAGGAGCTATCAGAGCAGAGCTATCAAAGCAGAGAAAACCATAAGAAAGCCAAGTATCGGAAGCGACAGGAAAGCCAAGTAAGTGTAAGAGCGAGAGATTGAGAAGGAGCCATATCAGGAGTATCACATGTAATATATGCCAAAGAAGTTAAGAGAGGAGACAAATGATCCAGGGAACTTTTTCTTATAGATATATGAAAAGAATCACATGTAGAAATCACAGCTTAAAACAAAAATCTAACGTGCACATGATGAAAATGAGAAATTGGGGATTGCCCAAAATCCCAATTCCTTTGAAACTCTTGATCCTGGACCTGTGGTTTATGGGTCCACGAAACCTTGATGGGAGCATTCTAAAACTTTAAAACATAGATCCTCTATCGAACCAGCCCTTTCAAACCCTCTTTACCATATTGATCATAAATTTCACGTTTTTGTTGATCACTCAACACATCATAAGCTTCGGATATCTGTTTGAATTTTGCTTTGGGTTCCTTCTTATTGTTGGGGTTTTTGTCGAGGTGCCATTTCATGGCCAATTTTCTATAAGCCTTCTTCAAATCATCATTGCTGGCGTTCTTTCCCATATTCAGAAGGTTATAATAATCGACACCCATGACGACGCACCTTCGATCTTAACAAAATTGAGCACCAGAGAGTGCTGCTCATAGGATTTGAGCCCTTCCCTTGAACTTCCGCTAAAAAGCTAGGGAGTCCAAACCTTCAACATGCAAGCAATCGGCACTCTGAAATCTGGACGAGGTTGAGGGAGTAGAATGTCACCGCCAGGGGCAGTGGGGAAAAGAAGCTTCTAGACATCATGTACCTTTCCATCATTCAGAAAAACTCATATACGTTTCTTTCATCCACCTTCAAGCATATCTGATAAGCAAACACTCTCCTCTGATCCCACTCCAGATCAGCGTCCGGTTCTGCAGCTTCCTCCTTTCTTTCCTTAAAACACCTTCCACGGTATCACTGTACGCAATAGCTGGGATTTTATAATTCCACTTTGCCAGAACTCAAGATAAAATTTAGGACTTCTCAAAATAACAGAGCCGAAGTAGAAGAGACTCTGGCTCCCTTGCGTTTACTGTCAGCGCGTATAGAAATCACAATTAAACGATATTAAATTATTTATAAAACACATAAGCGTATAAAATTAACACATAACAGGAACACACTTTATTATATATTTATGGAACAGTTACAAAATTAAGGCATTTCAGCCTTAAAAACGAGCTCACGCTCGCTACATCTAGCTCACTCACAAATTTCCTCACAAATAAGATACCTGTCTCACACCCTATCACACTATACATTTATAAGATACATTGGAAGGATTGATGAGATCTTCTCCTAGTTTTTTTTTTTTTTACAATGAAAGCTCTCCAAAAGCGTGCATGGCTGTTATCAATAGCAAGTCTCCTCAAAACATATCCGCCTTAAAGCTACTTTAATTCTGCTTTTCTGCTTTAAAACAAGCTTTCCTTTGTTCTGATCCTCTGGTCCACTTTTGCTTACTTTGTTGCTGAGTGCTCCTGCATCAGACTCCCGAGGCACAAAAATTTATGACCTCCTAGTCATATGCTTCTCCTGGTCTTTAGCAATTTTAACCACTGCATTCCTTCAGTGCAACCAACCTCTGCAGTAACAGCCTCCTCTGTTACATGATACCTCACCAAGCCCTCCGCACTCGGTCTTTTGGCATCCTCTAGGTTGCTGCAAATCTTCTCACCTTCGCTGCTGTTACCTACGCAAAATATAAAGACCATACCTATTCATACTTCATTAAGAACTGTACCTCCTTCCGCAGAATATTTTACTGCTCTGATACCACTTGATGAAAATGAGAAATTGGGGATTGCCCAAAATCCCAATTCCTTTGAAACTCTTGATCCTAGACCTGTGGTTTATGGGCCCACGAAGCCTCGACGGGAGCATTCTAAAACTTTAAAACAGAGATCTTCTATCGAACCAGCCCTTTCAAACCCTCTTCACCATACTGATCATAAATTGCATGTTTTTGTTGATCACTCAACACATCATAAGCTTCGGATATCTGTTTGAATTTTGCTTCGGGTTCCTTCTTATTGTTGGGGTTTTTGTCGGGGTGCCATTTCATGGCCAATTTTCTATAAGCCTTCTTCAAATCATCGTCGCTGGCGTTCTTTCCCATATTCAGAAGGTTATAATAATCGACACCCATGACGACGCGCCTTCGATCTTAACAAAATTGAGCACGAGAGAGTGTGGCTCCTAAGATTTGAGCCCTTCCCTTGACCTTCCACTCAAAAGCTAGGGAGTCCAAACCTTCAACATGCAAGCAATCGGCACTTTAAAATTTGGACGAGGTTGAGGGAGTAGAATGTCACCGCCAGGGGCAGTGGGGAAAAGAAGCTTCTAGACATCACGTACCTTTCGATCATTCAGAAAAACTCATATACGTTTCTTTCATCCACCTTCAAGCATATCTGATAAGCAAACACTGTCCTCTGATCCCACTCCAGATCAGCATCTGGTTCTGCAGCTTCCTCCTTTCTTTCCTTAAAACACCTTCCGCGGTATCACTGTATGCAATAGCTGGGGTTTTATAATTCCACTTGGCCAGAACTCAAGATAAAATTTAGGACTTCTCAAAATAACAGAGCCAAGGTAGAAGAGACTCTGGCTCCCCTGCGTTTACTGTCAGCGTGTACAACAATCACAATTAAACGATATTAACTTATTTATAAAACACATAAGCGTATCAAAATTAACACAGAATAGGAACACACTTTATTATATATTTACGAAACATTTACAAAATTAAGGCATTTCAGCCTTAAAAATGAGCTCACGCTCGCTACATCTAGCTCACTCACAAATTTCCTCACAAATAAGATACCTGTCTCACACCCTATCACACTATACATTTATAAGATACATTGGAAGGATTGATCAGATCTTCTCCTAGGTTTTTTTTTTACAATGAAAGCTCTCCAAAAGCGTACATGGCTATTATCAATAGCAAGTCTCCTCAAAACATATCCGCCTTAAAGCTACTTTAATTCTGCTTTTCTGTTTTAAAACAGACTTTCCTTTGTTCTGATCCTCTGGTCCACTTTTGCTTGCTTTGTTGCTGACTGCTCCCGCATCAGCACATGAGGAAATAAGAAGAAACACATAAAGGCATGAAAAGAAGACAACAAGACTTGATAACGGAGTTCTTCCAACTTGGACTACCTCTTCGGGCCCTGTTCGATCAATGGGGAGGCCTTCATTCATTAAATGGTATGAAAAGAAGAGAATACAATCATCTGTTACATAAAAGGAGTCTTATACCTCCATTCTAGAAAATGGCTGAGAAATGGAGATCTTAGATGAAGAAATGGATAGCATCACTACGTTTGTGGTGTCGAGAAGGACAGAAACCATAAAAAATTTGCCCAATTCAAACAAAATGATCAATCGCCCCTCCTGCAAGCTGCTACCTCGAACTGCATGCCAAAAATCCTCTGCCCCCCTACCTTTCCATGCTCATTGGGTTTTATAACATAATGCCACTTACAAATCGGGGGTCTGTTTGTTTATAATAGAAGCCGTCCTATCGAATGGATTGGCGGGCACAACAAAACCATGAAAATAGGCCTTTTTTGTTTAAACAGACAATACACGCAAAACTTGGAAAAACCCGACGGTAAGCCTTTTACCCAGACTTCAAATTATATAAAATTGGGTCTATAGACGTATCTGGTCTGACCCTTTATCGCAAATCGCTATCGCTAATGTCAATGGCCTTGTATATCAGGGGATCACCAATCACCGATCACCAATATGCTGATCCGTCGATCGCCAAAACGCCATTCCATCGTTGCCAATACGCCAATCCTCTGATCGCCGATATGTTGATTAGATCTTGACCGTTGATTTGTTCCTTGATCAAATAGTCTAGATTGCATTTCATGTCACTATCACATCACCCCTTGGTATCTGAGATCGCCAATCCCCTGACCGCCGATTTAATCCTGGCCGTTGATCTGTTTTCCAATCCGAGGGCGGAGATCGTGCATTGCTGATCATCATATCACAATCACAATGGCCCAAAGGTCCTGGTCTTATGCCTTGTGTTTCACTGACCCGATCCGTTGATGCCGATCCCTCCATCGCATGTCTTAAGTCTCCAATATCGTCGATAGCCTACCCCCAATTGCGATTAGTCAGAGATCCCTGATGGGGCTTCATCCTGCCAACCTTTAATCTACCCTTTGGACTCCTCCAATTGCGATTTTCATTTTAAAGGCTAAAAACCCATTTTTTAGGGAAACAACCACATTTTCGAAAGGAGCAAGGCAATCTTCCTTCTATAATAACTTCATCATCCAGACTCAGATTGGAGTGTCATTCAAACCGTTGGAATCAGGGTGACGAGCACTTCGATCTGATGTCAAAATACTTGCCTTTCTGCCACTTTAAATTTTGATCTTTTTAATGCCATTGTGTCTGAAGATCCACTTGGATCAATCCTCCCCATTGAGGAGCTTTTGGATCGCTAAAAGCTTTATTAGTCAATTAGCAAGTGAGGAAATTATTCCCTCACCCTTTCCTTCTCCAACCACTTTGCCTTGCTAGGGTGCATCCCCTTGAAACCAACTCGAAGGTATTCCACATCTCCTCGTCATGAAGTCCTGGTTCTTCTGTCAAGGATGATGTCTTTAGGTAACTCATCAAGATACTCTGGTGCAAAATCATCAACTGTAGGAACTATGTCCACCTCCTCGGTGTCCATAATCAATGGTGGTTCATACAGCTTTAGGTTCTCCACATTCACTACATAGTACATCTACATATATATCGGAAAATCAAGACGAAAGGCATTTCCAATCTTCTCTAGAATGGTGAATGGACCATACCGAATTGGTTACGACTTCTTCCCTTCTGCCTTCATCCTGTCCTTGCTGATGTGGAACCGCACTTTGTTGCCCACTTGGAATTGATGGTTGACTCGGTGTTTGTCATGTCAAGCTTTGTAACGGACTTGACTTTTCTCCAACTACTCTTTTACTGCTTGTTGAATCAACTGGATTCGTTGAATCAACTACTGAGCTTTCTCCCTATCATTACATCCATTGGAGTCATCTTCCCTTCCAAAGACCATATCAAAAGGGTCCTTTGGCAAGTAACCAAAACATGTCTCAAATGGTGAATGCTGCGTAAATGAGTGCACTACTTGGTTGTAGGAATGTTGCACATGTGGGAGATGTTCATCCCAGAACTTAGGATGTTTCCCACAATAGCCTCGTAACAAGGGTACCACGGTGTGGTTGACAAACTCTATCTTTCCATCCGTCTGTGGATGAAATGTCGTGCTTCTTTTCAGTTTGGTTTCCATCATCTTCCACAAGTTGGTCCAAAACTCTCTGAAAAAGCGAGACTCTCGATCTGACACAATTGATGTGGGCAGCCCAAAATGGACTCGGACATGTTGAAAGAAAAGATAAGCAGTCTGCTATGGAGTAATCTACTTTTTACAGGGCATTAAAATACACATTATACTATAATGTTCAACGAAAACATAAAAATAGTTCTAACGCTTTCTACAGAAAGGCAAACCTCCTACAATGTCCATCGACACACTTTCCCATGGATGACCCGAAATAGGGAGTGGTGTGTAGAGCTCAAGTTTTCTGTTAGAGGGCTTGGTAATAGAACACATCACACAACCCTTTACATAGAGAGTCACAATGTTATTCTTATGAGGCCAAAAAAAAAATCTTTGTACATGACATAAAGTCTTTTTGACACCAAAGTGTCAAGACACAAGAGAGGTGTGGGCCTTTCGAATTACATGTACTCGTTCCCCTATGGGAATACACAATTTACCAAGGTCATATAACAATTTCCCCTACAAGTGATAGTTGTTCACCTATGAACCATGGGTAAGTTTTGCAGAAATCTCCTTAAAGTCAGCATCGTTAGCATATTGTTCAACATAACTCTCAAAAGACAACGAAGCATTATGCAAAATAACAGAAGCATAAATAGGAGGGCAGGGTAGCATATCGACCACTTTATTGCTAGTGCCCTTCTTATACTTTATTACCAGATGAAACCGTTGAAGAAAACCCATCCACCTGAAATGACAAGATTGCTGCAACTTGTTTTGTGACTGAAGGTACTGCAAGGGTTGATGATCTGTATGGATGATGGTATCCTTGCCGATCAAGTAGTGTTTCCACTTTTTCACACTCTACACCAAGGCATAAAGCTCCTTGTCATAAGTGGGATAGTTTATCACATCCTGAGAGAACTTCTTAGAATGGTAACATGTCGGCTTCTTTTGCTACATCGGTACAACTCCCATGGCATAACCGCTGACATCTATTTCGATCTTGAATAGCTGTTGGAGATCTGGTAAGGCTAAGACTGGCGCAGTGTTGATCTTTTCCTTCAATGCTTCGAAGGACTTATGTTTTCTTCCTCCCCATTGGAAGACCTATTTCACACTTGTCAATGTGTGCAAAGGTGCTGCAATAACAGAGAAATTGGCACTAAATCTCCTCCAATACTAGACCGCACCTAAAAAGCTATGGACCTCGGCTACAGTAGTAGGCTTAGGAAAATTTACAATTGCTTCAACTTTAGAAGGATCCATTTTTAACTGACCATGACCAACAATCTGACCTAGGTAACCCAAAGAGGTTTTCCCAAACTCACACATGACAATTTTACATAGATTTCCTCATTTTTCAATACACCAAGCACTTTCTTCACATGACATACATGTTCATTCCAACTTTTACTAAAGACAAGTATATCATCTAAATATACAAGAACAAATTCATCAATGAAAGCCCTAAAGAGATCATTCATGACCTTCATGAAAGTGGTTGGAGCATTGCAAAGTCGGAATGGCATCACCATCCATTGGAACAACCCCTGTTTGGTCTTAAAGGCAGTTTTCCATACGTCCTTCTCTACAATTTGGACCTGGTGATAACCACTGTGCAAATCCAATTTGGTGAAATAAAAAACATTCTTTAACTGATCTATTAAGTCATCAATGTGTGGAAGAGGGTAGCGATTTTCACCATTATTTTGTTTATTGCATGGTAATCCACACACATCCTCCATGTGTCATCTTTCTTTGGCACTAAGAGAATCAGTGAACCACACAGATAAGTTCTTGGCCTAATGACCCCTTGCTCCAGCAATTCTTGCACATGTTTCTTGGTTTCCTCCATCTCAATGGTCGACATCCTGTACATGCCAATATTTGGCAAAGGAGCGTCATGCTGCAAATGGATCTCATGTTGGATTTCCCTCTTCGAAGGTAATCCCTTCGATTCCTGAAACAACTCATCATAATTAGAAATTAATTCAGATAATTCTTGTTTATGTTCCTGAACACAACCCTAGAAAGCATCAGCTAATTTTCCATTTTTTCCTTTACAACCATCAACATGCAACCCTTACTAGAGTTCACTAGCCTTTTCATTTGTCCTGTGCTTACAAGGATGGCATTGATTTTAGTTTGATGAGCCCTTATAGTATATTATACCCCATCTTTTGTGATTTGGTATTTGTTTTCATGATGGAAAAACACTGCCTTTCTATCATATAGATACGGACTCCCTAAGACCATGCCACAGATATCAAATGGGATCACATCCACTTCTACTTCATCCACTAGCTTAGAAGCGATTACAAATTTTACTTGACACTGCTTGGTTATATTCAGTTTCGTTTTATAATGTATCCACCAAAGCAGGTAAGGTTTCAGATGTGGTTTTGTTTCTAAGCCGAGTTTCTTTACCAAGGATTATGTAGTTAAGTTTGCTTAGGATCTAGTATCAAACAGAGTTTCCACTGTAGTACGATTTACAACAACTCTAATATGAAACATTTCAATTCTCTTTCGATCATTAAGAAGGGACTCATTTACAGAACTAGTGCCTTCATGCGATTTAGAATTAATGTGAGGTGTAAGAGTACCTTTTGTTTTTGTGGCTGTGATTAATGCTTCATCACCCAAATTGGATCCAAGGTCTTACTGCGCAGTTTCCATTGTCTTTTGCTTCTCTTTTCCTCGATACTTCTTTGGATGCTTTTCTGGGTGCTGTTTCCAATAGTGATCATCATCGCGGCCTTCATTTTTGTAGTGATTGCAATACAACCTTTCTCCTTCTTTGGCTGCTACCATCTTCTTCTCCTTTCCTTTCCATTTCGCTTTGGATTTTCCAATGGGAGGTTTGAATGGTGGTGTTCTAGAATGATCATCTTTTTTTCTTTTGCGCCTATTCTAAAATTGAATTTCCTTCACACTAGCTGAGTCAATAGTGGTTGATTCAAACAACAATAATGAATGCCTAATGAATCTATGCAATGAGCCAACATACTTAGTTACTACTTCATGTGTATCAAGTGCAATACCCAGATTAAGTGCTTGCTTTCTAAACTCCTCTATAAAACTATGAACATCCAAGCCTTTGCCTTGCCTTAAATACTGCCAATTCATTAAATCTTTTTGCTTGTAACCCAAGGGATAAAATTGTTCCTTTAACGCAGAAATAAAATCAGGCCATGAGGAAATAAGGTATACAATGACAATAGCAATGGGGGAATCACTAGTATTATAGGGGCATAACACTTGGTTTATGCAACTTAGAATTTAGTAGCATTGATTTGGAAATTAGAGTACATATATATTATAGGATAGAGCAGATCTTAAAAGAAATAAAATTCAACTCATCGTTTTCACTTTCATTAATTTTTCTATAATATTGATCATTGAATGCATGTACCTGATTAATATGTAGGGACTCTTGTTGATTTTCTGGGGTGGGCACACTCATCCACATCCAGTTATACCATTCCATCTTCCTCCTGGACACCTCATACTACTCTCAAACTCTACCAGCAAGATCACCCTTCCAGGGCCAATGATGGAGACTATGGGCATGAACGTTTTTGCAAGATAGCCCTTCTAGGGGTACTAGGCTTGGAAAAAGTGCTCCCACATCCTTCATTCACCTTCATCCACCTTTATCCACCTTCAAGGCACCATCCTTTCCCTAAGAAAGCTCTCAGGCCCACTCTTGTGGAAAAACATGGCACTCCTCTAGCAAAACAAGGCCTTCGGTAGCACTTTCTGTAGCAGTCCTATAACACTACTTAAATCCAACTAGATTTTCCCTAGACCTTGACTCTTACATTTTGAAGTTGAATAATAGCCCCTAGGTTTTGATTTCATGATTAAGGAGACTCCAAGACCACTCCAACCCTATCTTTCCTTCATTGCAAACACAAAACAACAAGTAGAATTAGACTTAGTTTAAGTTGAGAGCCTTGGAAGTTGCAACATCCTTGATGCAATACCAGGGCTCATCAGGTTGTATCAACAACATATTCAAAACCTTCCCTAGATATTTGTACTTAAGGGGAAATAGGAACATAAATTCGCTATCTGTTTTTCCCAATTCCTCCTACAATTTTTGCCATTTTTATCAATATTTGGGGGCCAATGCCGATATCATGTTTTTCAAAACTAGGTGACACAAAAGCATGTGATTGACTGCAATCATCAACGTCGGGCTTCTGACATACAACAGTGATACAGTCATTATGAAGCATAGAAGTAGGTGAGTGTGGCAACTCAATAGTAGTCTCATTATGAAGTGTAGAAGTATATGATTGTGGCAACTCAATAATACTTTGGTTCTCAATATTTTGTAGGTGGCTTACTTCTAGCTCAAAGTTCTCTTTTCACTCCTACAAGCATTGAATAATATAATTTTTCTTAGTCAACTCAATGACAAAGAATTGCAATCTCCTTTAAATCCTAATATTGATGAAAGAGTTTGTTGTTATCTACCTCAAGAGGGATAACTTTTTAACAAAGCCTTTGGACAGAGACCTTTAAATAAGAAACCTCTCTAATATGCTCAACTTTTTTCTCCTCCAACATACAAATTTCCTTTTTCATGATAATAATTGTTGAATGTCATAGATCCTCAACTTCCTCCTCCAAATCATGAAGAAGGCTAGCCTTAGCCTAATTCATGAAAATAATTGTTGAATGCCATAGATCCTCAACTTCCTCCTCCAAATCATCAAGAAAGTTAGCCTTAACCTAAAAATCGTAAAGATTTTAGAAAAAAATCTCATTCGTGTCCCCAAACTATCAACCTTGTTGATTTTCTCGGCCATAAAAATCCATAATCTATTCTTAAATGTTGCATTCTCTACTCACAATACAACCGCTAATCCTCTTTATAGAACTAATCAATTACCTTCTTTTCACAAAATTCCTACATTTTTTCACCCAGAGTGATAAATTGGTCGCAAGGCAATAATTTGGCAAATGAAATGAAACAAAAATATTCATTTCTTAACTCATGAGGGAAGACACTACTAAACTTGGGTGAAAGGATCACGTGAAACATGCCAATCTTATTCTTTGCAACGATAAAGGGTCAACAGCAAAGGACATCGTTTGGGCATCATTTACATATACTTTTATGTTATTTTATTATTTAATAGTAAAACAAAAAAAATCATTTACTTTTATGTTTTTTTATTATTTAATAGTAAAACATAAAAAACAGTGTCCCCAATGACCCCAAAAAAAACATTTAAGTTAAAGCAAATTAAGTATCTTTGAGAAATCCTTTCCACGAATGACAGAGTGTTGTTTAATAGTGTTTGGGATTAAAAAACTAAAAATAAAAATAAAACTATAATGGGTTTATCTTTTACAATTTAATTAAAATTATTAATCAGATTTAAAAGCAGAATATCTCACTATAGAGATGGTGCCTTTCCAGATTTAACACAATACGATAAATATTGAAAGATTAAAACAGATCATTGTGCGATAAAAGCATGTGGGTAGGGACCCATGTTGTACCCTCAGAATTACAAAGTTTCACTAATGTTAGTGCCATGCCATTAAGCGGACAATCCGAGGCGCTTCCCCAACCAGTAATTCTCTGATCAGTTGTCTCTATAACTAACCAAATACCCTAGCATTTGTGCGTCCTGTCCAGGAATCCATCCATTATCACTTTCTTCTTGTACTCACTCGATTGAAGATACACCATTCTCATATCATTATTCCTATTCGTCTCTTCTATCGCTTCTGAACATTTTCTCAACATTGGAAGAAGATACAGCAACGCACCTGTGAATAGGATAACACACATCCCGCCGTAGAAGAAGAAGCAAAGTAGCGTAATGATCATAACACTTGCACCCACCCTGGCATCGTGACCCATGGCTGAGTTGGTCCTCTTGTAGAAGCTATCTTCTCCTTCTAAAGATCTCGCAGGTTTCGTACTGTGCCCATTATCCATGGACACAGAACTTCTGAATTCTTTTGGTTTAGGGTTATGTTGATCCTCGTGCTCATGATTAACCCTATTATTTTTCTCCGAAGGTCCCAGGATCGAAACCCCTGCAGCACCATCGCCACTGCTTTTCTTCCTAGCTTTCTGATCTCTACCTCTAATCACAACCGAAATCCATCCCTTCTTCGAGAACACGAACTTCACCATGGCCTTGATATGTTTTCTCTGGTATATACACTCAACACATATCTGCATACTGATCGATCCTGCAATAAAATGAACGAAAATCCAAGTCAAAACTGCTGAAATCAGACGTTGCACACCGCCCACAACTTAACCAGTCCGCCATACGATTTGTCTGATGCCTTCCCTGTCGTGATTGGTTGGCTTTGAATAAGAGGGAAACGTGTGGATCAGAAGACTGGTTCTGGTCGTTGTTTCAGTTTGATGACATCGACGACTTGGAATATATATATACACGTTCTAGAAGAGGTGTATTAATTTGAACAGTAGAATAAAATGGGTTTTGAATAAGATTAGTTTGGTTTCTTCTGGTTCTTCTAGATAAGCATCGTTTAATTGTCTTGATGAGCAGTAGAATAAAATGGGTTTTGAATATGATTAATTTGGTTTCTTCTGGTTCTTCTAGATATGCATCGTTTAATTGTCTTCATTCATTGCGTCTGCGAATTTATCGGATTTATCATTTTTCTTGTTTTATTTTATTTTTGTATGGTCTGGATTATCCCTCGTTTTCCGCATTTGCTTTGAGGTCAAGTCTTGAAATTTGAGGCTAGGATTTGCCCACCGCTATTCAAAATGCTAGGCTTGATTTTGGCAGAATCATTAATACTATGCGCACAAATTAATCAATGTAATGGTTTTTAAAGTTGAAAGTAGATTCTAAAAATAATCAAGAATATGCTTCACAAATCTTGTAATGACCAAATAAGTTTACGTAAATAAATTACTTATTTACCCTGTGGTTAAAAATAAACAGAAATTACTATCTTCTTGAAGTGATAGAAATATTATATGTTTTAAAATTAATAATATGAAATGCATAATTTTGTGTGCATGATAGTTCATGTAAAAGAAAGTTATTTTCCTCTCTTTATGCATGAGAAGAAAAGGAAAAGCAGTTGCCAGTATATTAGGGTGAAACCCTAACTGTTTCTCTTCTCCTTAGAAAAAGAAGAGGAGAAAAGACCTGGGTTGTTTTTTGAACAAACAGGAAAAATAACAGAAGAGAAAAGAGGCACTGAGCTATGGAAAAGGTGCTACGTCTGGTGAGGACCAGATAGCACCGGCACAATTGTGCTTTCCCATTGCAGAGGCTGTGGCCAGCAAGGGGTTGCTTGGGGGAGAGACGCAGTGCAGACGACTGGTCTCGTGGCTGGGTGGATATCAAGCATCAGATAGTCTTCTGTAGGTGTTAGCAGAGCGGAAGGAAGCAACAGAAAGTACAGGTAAGTACACCAAATCTACTAAACCCCAGGATTAGGTATTGATAATAGTGGTAATAGTTGATTATTAATATTTAATCGTTTTTAGACTATGAGGCAGGCTTTAAATTATTATTATCATTCATGTTATTCCATATAACAGATACGTACAAAAAGGAAAGAGAACAGAAAACTGAAGGTCCAAGTAAAACCTGTACTTTATACCCTGTCTGTACATTAACCTGAATCATAAACAAGAAAGATAGATATCTGAAGAGTAGATAGATTAATTTCTGTACAGCTTTCTATATAAAAGACATGTCCATATGACAAATAGACAGACAACGATTTATGAAAAAGAATAGTATCAGGATGCGGAAATCATTAGAGTAAAGTTATATGAAAGTTCCTAATATATATAGCAAGATAACCCAAACTCTGTATTTAGAAACAAATCATCAAATTAAGTGAAACAGTTATCTGTCGGGTAACATGAACAGAAGCCCTCATAACACCAGGCAAAATACTGTATGTAATGAACGCAACAGTAGCAATAAACAACCAGAGGTTTGACAAATAATACAATTTGCATAAGTAACACCATCAATAATGGGTACTTCCTGACAGCGATAGTCTCGCTATCGTTCAGGTAAAACCCTTATCAAAACATAAATAAACAGAGTCATAGTATAAAGTAAACTTATGACTTCGATAATAAATAAGTATTCGGTCTGAGCAGTTGCGCGCAGGTGAACACCACCTGGTGGCGGTAAGCCACAGCAAAAGGGCCGAAACCCAATATAAAAAAAAAACCATCTATTGAAATAACTATTCAGGATTTACTTGCTAAGGGAAAAGGAAAAGAGATTTCATTAAATAGCCGGAGTTTGAACATGCAAGCACAGTCATCGTATAATTAAACGACAGATAGAACACAGCATCACTCTGTTCGGACAACCGGATCTTTTCCTCAAGATTCCAAAATCATTACACAGTAGAAGTGCATATAAAAAGCTCATGTATAACAAATTATCGAAAGAAAAGAAAATTATCAGATGAAGTCTTTCTAAATACGAATCTGATTACGATATCGTGAGGTCACAGCAAAAGGGCCGAAACCCAATATAAAAAAAAAACCATCTATTGAAATAACTATTTAGGATTTACTTGCTAAGGAAAAAGGAAAAGAGATTTCATTAAATAGCCGGAGTTTGAACATGCAAGCACAGTCATCGTATAATTAAACGACAGATAGAACACAGCATCACTCTGTTCGGACAACCGGATCTTTTCCTCAAGATTCCAAAATCATTACACAGTAGAAGTGCATATAAAAAGCTCATGTATAACAAATTATCGGAAGAAAATAAAATTATCAGATGAAGTCTTTCTAAATACGAATCTGATTACGATATCGTGAGGTCATAAGTAGGCCGACGGCTGAATAGAAACAAATCTGTAAGAATCATAATCGAAAAACCAAACGGGCGAATCGAACGACCAAATAACATTATCATTAACATACGGAAAATTCTGAGACAAAGCCGGTTCTTTCAATTATGGGAACTCACATATTAACAATGATGAAAAATAGGGAAACCCCCTTTTTGACACCGACCAGGTCGGGTAAAAACCCGTAACAGTCGTAACAAGTCAAGCGGTAATTATAGTGATCCAATCATTACATATAACTTAATCTGAGAACCCAATAATTACAGTCATTGAAATTATATACAGATAACTCTGTTCGAGCCTTAAGCCAGACTACCCTAAACCCTAGGAGACCCGTTCTATACATTGAACTCGAAATAAAATAAATGCAAAGGAAGACAACCGTGATTCGTCTTCAATGGCAATTTATCAATAGACCTGGCAGGAAACAGGGTAGTATAAGGCGGCGAACATTTGCAATAGCCGAAAACAGAAGACTGTGAGTTATTTAACTTACCTGGGTAGTGATTTGGAAGCAAATCCCTGTGCCATCAACGCGGCTACCACCATTACGAAACCAGATACCTGCCAGCGAACATTAGTGAATTATTAATTATATCAACGCTCAGTAAGATAGTTTCACTGAGAAATCACAGCAGAAAGGGTTACATACCAGTCGAGGATGTACCGAAGCAAGGTATCAACGGAGAGCTCGTCGCCTGTAACAGTTCGAGGCTGGTGGAATTAACCAGGGCCGAGACCAGACTGAAGAAACCATGGCGAAGGAGAACTGAAAGCCGCTCTCGGCAACCCGAACAAAGATAAATGACCCGGAACCCCCGCTCTTCAACCCTAAAAACAATGCCGCCAAAACCCTGGAAACCTCCACCGTTCGATTGCGGAGGAGCAATCTGAACCGTTCACAGTAATGGCGATCCCGAGGAAGTGGTGACCCCGCGGCTGCCATAAATGTTACACCTTCCGGCAGGTGGGTGACTGTACCTCATCACAGGTGTCAAGTATTTGTTAACCCGATGATGAATCGGGAAGATTGGATATGGTATGGTGTAATAACATCAAATCCTATGTATTTTAATATTCAATGTTGCATATTGTATGTTTTAATGTTTTATAAAAATGAACAATATAAATATCAATGCGTAGTTATAAATTAAAAATAGACCCAAACTTTATATCAATGCATGTCACCGTGATATGGCTAACCTTTACTCTAGGGATTGAATAGGTTAGGTATATGTTATAGTTTAAAAAAAAAAAAATTATATAGAGGATTGTGACAAATCTTTTCTATTAGAAGGAAGAAATGCGAGCACAAATGTTTGCATTCTATGGGATGCCAAGAATATTGTAGAATTTTATGGCAGTAATAAGGTTATTGTATTGATTTAATTTTAAAATAGTGTTGGAATTTGGCAGAAAAAAATGAGGTGTAATTTTAATTTGTATTATTTAAACTGGTTTTTTGATTGTTTATATGGATTCAGCATCTTAAAAAAACTCTAGGGCACCTCGATTGTGCACCGGTTACCCATCATGCTTACAATTTCAATAAATTCCCAGCCAATTTTAAATAAACTAGACAACAAAAACCCACCAAAAAAAATTTAAAAAAAACACACTAAAACAACTCAAATTCGGAAAAGAGTGTTATAATACTCATAAAAGAGTGATGTCAATATGCTTATATAATTACAAGCATGAAATAGTATTTTAAGTAGCCAAGTCTATTACTATTACTATTTTAATTTAAGTATTAAAATATGCCATGATTTACTTGTTAATTTTTAATAAGTATATTATTATCATTATTTTAATTTAACAATAAAATATATTAGTAGGTGTTGATTCTTATAAGTACAGTTATTGATTTTTAAGTATATTTATCATAATTTGTTATAATTAAAAGATATCGTATTTAGTGTTATTTTTAGTAGTATGTTATATTTATGTGATTTAAAGTAATTTTATTTTATTTCTTAATATTTTAGATGTTAGCCTATGTTTTCTTGTTTTTTAAATAAAAAGAAAGTAAATTTTAATTAATAAAAACAGTCAATTTTAATATACAGCTTAATCTAATGAAATTCCAACAAAAAAAAACCAGATTATATAATAATATTGAACCATAATCATAATCATAATCTTTTTATATATAAAATTATGTTAAATATTAATAACAATACTTTAAATAAACTGAATATATATCATAACTTTTATATATAAATATGTTTAAAAGTTAAAATAACATATTTGTGTAGGATATTAACTATTGAATTGATTTTCTTTATGGTTAGCTTTTTCATAGTAAAAAATATTTATATTTATAAGATTTCAATATGCATATCTACGGTCAACCCTAACCATTTTTGGTTTTACGATCCTCGAAAAAGGATTTACGTAGTTAAAACTCTTTTATGTGCTATAAAGGTTTTGATAATATGATTCTCGAAAAAGGATTCACGTAGTTAAAACTTTTTTATGTACTATAAAGGTTTTGATAACTATTCAATATAGTCAAATTATTCATTTAGAAACATAATTTGTGAATCAAAACCAGAGATAACAGTTTCATGTTGTTGAAAACAAATATATACATAAATACAACAAACAATGAAACCAAATATCAACCTTTCCAAAAGAAAGCCAAGGAGAAATTATGCATGAATTAACCGTCCACAAATTTTGATATCACAAAATACCTTATAAGTAATTTCAACACGTCTTTGGAGAAAGAATCTGCTATGCAGTTAAGCTCTCCAAGCACGTGTGAAGAAACACCATTCAAAGGAAGGAAGTGCTCCTTTTTTTTTTAATCTCATGTAGGCTTCGCTATAAATATATGTTTTTAATCTATAACTTGTTATCGGCATAGTCAATAACCAACTTTGAGTCCCCCATCACTTGAAGTTTCTTGACATTTTTAAGAGAAGCAATTGCAAACAAGTTTTCTAAAGCAATCAATTCTACATTATTGTTTCAACTATGCCCATGGACATATCTAACTTGAAAGGAGAGATAATAAGAGATATAAAGGATCACTCTAACCTTACACCCTAGTGGATGTCCCTGCAAAGCATCATAAAAATGACCCTAATGAATGCCATGATCTACAGGTAAGATTATCTGCACTAGCCTTTTCCGTGAATTCAAATCAACACAAAATTCATTGCATAATTTTATTATTACATTACTAGTGATCTCAACTGAAATATCATGAGAATATAAAATGTTAGAGTTCTTAACCCACCAGATACTATTTCTAAATAGACATGTAAAACCTTCATGAGCAATAATGGCTCTATTTTCTTTCTAAGATTTTAGGCTAGTTGTGAGACCAAATTGAGTCCATAAGGTTTTTATGCTAGGTCCGTATACTACTAGTATAGCCCCTTATTATTATTGGTGCGACCCCGTTATTGTATGGTTGTGCCCATGTAGTCCCCATATTGTTATTATTGTGACCCATAGAAGCCCACTATTGTTATTGTTGTTCCTTTACATTATTATTGTTATGTCGGCCCCAATTATATTGTAGCCCCTTAGACTCCTATATATAGAAAGGAGATATTGTCATTTGTATCATCCAAGAATTGTTCATTTGTGTAATGTAAAGGGGTTTCCCCCTCGAAAAGGCTAATTTTAAAGTCATTGATCTATCTTTTATTCTATTTGTTTAGTTGGTTACATAACATTTGGTAACATGAAATATTTAAAGAAAGACATGGAAGGTTTGAAGGAAGGTGGGACAAAGTCGCCACAAGAAAGGCTTCCTAATGGCGAAAAGGTAGTAGAGGAAACTCATGATGAGAATAAAAGAAATGTTAATCATGTTTTTGTAGACTCTAGCATTTGATTGGAGACCCACTATATTCCAAATATAGATATGAGGAAGTTTTATGGGAAGGATCCAGTAACTTCGATACTATAGATGGAGCAATATTTTGATTTACATGATGTCCAACTTCCACAAAAGGTATGTATTACATCTTTATATTTAGAATTGAATCAGTTTGTATGGTATAGATGGATTTGTTTTCGTAAAACACTTGTCACCTGGTCAATTTTCATGGAGGAAATGATAGCACATTATGAGGATAGAAAGAGAAACACCTTCTTTAGCCAATTGATAAATCTCAAGCAAAATGGTTCAATAGCATATCACATTGAGGACTTCAAAAAATTGAATATAAGGGTAAATGATATTCTAGAGGAGCATAGGATTTATGTCTTCATAGCAACTCTAAATGATAACATCCAACATGAGGTTCATCTTTGGGAACCTGATTAATTGGAGAAGGCATTCAGGTTGGCAAGAAAATACACTTGTGATAGAAAATACACTAAAGATCATAAGTGTGATGAGAAGAAATTATTTTACATAGGTTGTGAAGAGGAGGAAGAAAGGATCAAGAAACATCGAAAGAAGAGGATATACACCAAGAATAAACCCTAGAGAAAGAACAAATGGATCTAACCATATCTTGTAGTGCATTAGTAGAAATTACCACTCCTCAAACGCTCAAGATAGATGGACAAATGAAGATAGTGAACAAATTTTTGGAAGGATATCTTCATTGATTTGTATCTGATAAACAAATATAGTGGGTCAAGTGGTTACCTCTCGTTGAATTGGGGGTTATAATGCTTAAGCAAAAATGACCCCATTTATGGTACTTTACGGATACCATACACCATTAATCACATCATCTTTAAGAGAAAATTATAAGGTTCAAGCAATGGAAGATCACATCAAGCATAAACAACAAGTTCTCCAAATCTTAAAGGATAACCTCACTTTAGCGTAGAATCAAATGAAACAATAGGCAGATTAGCATCGTAGAGAAATAAGTTTTGATGTAGACGACTTGGTATTTTTAGGGCTACAACCATACAAACAAATGTGCCTCAAGCAAGCTAAGAAGGATAATAAATTATCACCAAAGTACTATGGTCCTTACAAGGTATTGCAAAATATTGGTACTATGGCATACAAATTGGAGCTTCCTGCATCTTCCTGAGTGCACCCAGCTTTCCATGTTTCATGCTTAAAAAAGGTTATAAGTGAGAAGCTCCCAATTCAAACAATATTGACGAAACTTGATGAGAAAGGAAAATAATATTGGAACCTAAAGTAGTGATGGAAATAAGAACCCTCCAACTACAACATCGATCAATTTCAAAGTATCTCATCCAGTGGAAGAACTTAGTCATTGAAGATTCTACATGGGAGGATGAGAATTTTATACAAAAGCATCCAAAACTACTCAAGAATTGAGTATAAAACTTTTTGAAGGAGAGGGGCATGTTAGGTGCCTATACTACTATTGTAGCCCCTTATTATTATTAGTGAAACTCCCTTATTATATTGTTATGCCCATGTAGTCCCCATATTGTTATTATTGTGCCCCATAGAAGCCCACTATTGTTATTGTTGTGCCCTCACATTATCATTGTTATGTCGACTCTGATTATATTGTGAACCCTTAGACTCCTATAAATAGAAAGGAGGTCTGGTCATTTGTATCATCCAATAATTATTCATTTCTGTAATGTAAAGGAGGTTTCCCCCTTGAAGAGGATAATTTTGAAGTCGTTGATCTATCTCTTATTCTATTTTGTGAGTTGGTTGCATAACATCTTATGTCTAGCTTTTCCATCACCATGCCACATACTTGCACTATGTATGGAAAAAAAATAAAGAAATGTGTGATATTTTCTCCTGAAGCTCTTCATAACAATTAATGACTTGGATCCACCCAATGCCTTTTCAACCCATTCTCCCATGTGAGCGGCGTCTTGTTTATGGCTAGCTAAAATATAATTTTTGTTTATTACTAGCCAAAATATGGATATAGATAATGAAGAAAGTTTGGTTAGATTAGTATTTACTGTGTTTTTAAATTTTAATTGATTAGAATAATCAGATTTATCATGCTTGAACAATGATTAGGAAATTGAGGTAGTTTTCATTTTAGCTTAAAAAGAATTATTGTTGCACTTAAGTAAGCATGTTTATAAACTCAGACCACTAATTTTACTTAGGATGCTTTTCTATTACAACCTTGAATGAGTTTTGAAAAACAATTATTTTAGAGAGAGTATCTGGTGAGGAAGTGTGCTATATATATTTGAATATGAAAATCTCGTGTCAACAAAGTCATAATTAAATTTAGGATTATGAAAACCATTGTAAGTTGAAATCAACAAAGGATTCCACTTGTATTTAGTTTTGTACTTGGTTTTGAATAGAGAAGTAAATAAATAGTTAGTTTACACACATTATGTTTCACCTCACAACTTACCTACTTGCGTCGACAAAATAAATGTTAAATCATTCATTCCACTTTATGACTTGAAACCTTCTTTATCCAAATAATAAATATCAAATAAAAAGGTTTAGTTGGGGAGCACATTGAGGATTTCCAAACATTGAATATCAATGTAACTAATATTCTATAGGAGAATCTGAATGATGTCTTCATATTTACTTTAAAGGATAGCATCTAACATGATGTTCACCTTTGGGAAACTACGTCATTGGAAAATACATTCAGGGTGGCAAGAAAAGTTGAAAGAAAAAATATGTGAACAAGTAGGTCCCCCACTCACAACTATCAAGATGAGAATATTGTTGCTCCAAGCTTCTCACAGCCTACAATGTTGAAATGAAAAAAACTGGAGGAAAAGAAGAGAAAAATGGCTTTGTTATAGTTGTGATAGAAAATACACTGAAGGTCATAAGTGTGTTGAGAAGAATTTATTCTATTTTGAAGACAAGGAAGACAAGGAATAAGAAATATTGAAGGAAGAAGATATACACTAGGAGCCAACCACAAGGACTGAAAAAAATGAATCCTACCATATCCTGTAATGGATTGGAGGGAGTTACCACTTAAACTCTCAATATATAAGGATATATTAAGAAGAAAAATGTAATAGTGTTTATTGATTCAGGTATTACTCATAATTTTATTCATTGTATGATAGCCAAGGATTTGAATTTCTTTCTATATCTAGTACTACCATGTCAAGTGATGATTGGAAATGGACAAACTATAGATTTCTTAGGGAAGTGCCATAATATCAATCTAACCATGGGGGAATATGTATTGAATATTTCAATGTTTTTCATTCGAATTAGTGGTGCAGATGTTGTATTAGGAGTCCAATGGTTACAATCTTTGAGGATGATATCTTTTAATTTTCGAGAATGTTTCTTGATATGTTTCTTGTAAGGAAAGGAAATTGAATTAATTGTACTACATGGAAACCTAGGAAGATAATCATCTCTAATGGCATGACAAAGATTTGGAAAAAGTAACAATGAGGGGTAATTGCAATATTTTGTTCACTAAAATTTCAAACATCTAAGTCACACATTTTTCAAATTCTCCATAGAGTCCCTGACAATCATTCCAAGGTATTTGAGACTCCCAAAGGTCTCCCACCTATTTGTGATCTTGATCTTGCTATTCACTTTATTCCATGGAGTATCCCTCTAAAAATTAGACCTTATAGGTATCCTTATAACCAAAAGAGTGAAATTGAACTCACGGTTGCAAAATTGATAGAGCAGGGAAAAATTAAGGGGCTAATATTTGCAGGTGGGCTAATTCGGAATGGTTTTTCCAAAAAAATGATTCACCAATTTCCATTTTTTCTAAAAATTATTCACCCACATTTTATAGTATAAAATTATTTTACCTCAAAAATCGCAAAAAAAATTACATCGACTAATATAAAATCATTACAAATATAAATAGTTTTACAAAAACATTGTTAAACATTTTACAATTTGCACATTAGAAACTAGTAAGATTCGCGAAGGTTTCTAAACTTTAAGATAAATTTCCATCCTTAAAATTTTCCTTGTGCTAGAGTAAGGTATAATTCAACCTATTCAAAGTTAATTTTTTTCTCTTGTAGTATTGGTGCACAAGAAGGATGGATCATGTCATGTGTCCACCTTATAAAGAGATCTACAAGCTCACTATTAAAGATACGTTTTATGATTGTTATCATTAATGAATTATTGGGCGAACTAAATGAAGCAATTTACTTCACGAAGTTGGATCTTCGTTCAAGATATCATTAAATTAGAATGAATATAGAAGAAATTATGAAAAACGTATTTAGAACCCATGAAGGTCATTACGAATTTTTGGTCATGCCTTTTGGCCTTATTAATGCACCTTCAACATTTTAAGGTTTGACGAGTTCCACTTTCAAACACTTCCTTAGAAAATTTGTGTTAATATTTAAGATGATATACTAATCAACCAGAAGTCTTGGAAATATCGTGTTCAACATGTTGAAAGGGTGCTCAAACTATTGAAGGAAAAATAATTGTCTGAAAAATCATCTAAATGTTTCTTTGGGGTGCAAGAAGTAGAATATTTGGGTGATATTGTATCCCATGATGGTGTTAAGGTAGGCCCTTACAAAATTGAAGCTATCAAGGAACGGAAAATTATGTAACCTTAAGGCATCTTCAAAGATTTCTTGGGTTAACAAGATATATAGAAATATTATTAAGAATTATGGGAATATAACAACACCTCTAACAACATTACTAAAGAAAGAAGCATTTTTTTGGACTTTAGAAGTAAATAAGGCCATTGAACGTCTTGAAGAGGAAATGTGCCAAGTTATGGTATTATCTACACTAGACTTCACAAAGACCTTTATTGTGGAATGTGATGCCTTAGGAAATGGTATTGGTGTTGTTTTAATGCAAGAAGGAAGACCCATTTCTATTTAAATTTGTCCAATCAAGAAAATGGATTTACACAAACCTATTTATGAGAAGGAAATTTTGGAAATACTGTGTGCACTAAATAATTGGATACCTTACTTAATGGGAAGACACTTCAAGGTAAAAATAGATAATGATAGTATTAAATACTTGTAACAAAGATTATCTTTAGAAGAGAAACAAAAATGGATCACAAAGATGTAGGGTTATGACTTTCAAATCATCTATAAAATAGGGAAGTAAAATGTTGTTGCAAATGCACTCTTAAGAGGGGATGTGGATGTTGAAGCATTGCTCTGTGCGATTTTTATTATCCAACATGATTAGATAACCATTGAAAACGATGAATGGAAGTATGATGAAGAGGTATAGACACTCATTCCAAACTTGCAGAAAAATCCCAATGCATCTGATTCATTTATTTGAAAAAAATGATTCACTGTGGTACAACACTTCCTTCCATACCGCAGCAAAGATGACCCCATTTATGGTTGCTTGTGGATATCATCCACTATCCGTCACATTGTATTTAAGAGAAAAAAAATATTAGGAAAAAATCTTCAATCACTGCAATTCACCTAATTTATTGCTTGCAACAATAACAGTGACATGGGAACTCTCCAAATTACCCTCTAGGAAGTTAAATGATGTGTTTTCCCTTCATTGAAATGAAAAAGAGGTTCTATCAGTTTGGAAAATAGAATTTTACCATTACGACAACGATATTGAGGTGCACAACCACTACATTTTGAGGTTCTAGTAATGTAACACCCTCATACCATCAACCCAAGTAACAAGTCAACTAGGGTAAATATGCGACGAGAGGCCACTATAATGGGATTCAACCTTCTAGGGGACCTTAAGGAAGTGGAATCAATGTAAACCCACAACATAGACATTCTATATCTACTATAAGACTTCCATATGTCTTCCAAGCCATCCCCATGACCATTCCCTAGGTCAAACTAAGCTTTTAGACCATTAGACCCCTAGACGCTCCCATGATATGGACAAGGATGTGTTTGGGAGGCTCCAATCGCTCCCACAACAAGGCATGGGTTTGTCTGGGGACTATTCTCCTTAGTCCTGTTCCTGCGACTATGAATTTGTGCCACTTTTTCAGGCCTAGAGCCTAGGTCATGGGCCAAAGCTCAATGATAGGTTTAGAAATGAAATTTCATAGCGGAACAAATATACATTTCCAAGAAAACATCAACAAGGACTAGACTAGACCCTTACTAGCCATGGCAGGCATTTCGTCAAACATGTCACAAATATCAAAATTTACAGGTCTGAACAACAAAACGGAGCATAAGGGTCTCATACTTATCTAAGAATTGCTAAGAAGCATTGATGCCACAACACATTAGATGCAATTTCATCTATTAGGCCATATATACATTGTTAATTAATTTACAAGAAAAAACATGATGAGAGCCATGCTTAGCCTCTATCATAATACATGTTCACAACCAGCATAATAACAACAGAAATAGCAAGGAAACAACATCCATATAATCCACATATAAACCAGTTTAATACTCATGAAATAACAAGGAGAAATAACCTCATATTAATTATGCAAAGGCCAACCAGGTTTCGGACTTCCACGAACCACCCAACCATGCCATATGCCAAGCATGAATGTGGGAATTAAAACCAAAATAATCCAGGGCTTCTCGAGGCTGCACCACCTCACCCTCATTAATATAACCAGGCTTTACCACAATTCACACAAGGTCACTACAGGTTTTAAACCCGTACATAAATTACCTGCATATGAATTCTAAAACATAGAAAACGAACAATGCGAGAGCATAACACATAAAACACATATACACAGACATTTTCCCCTAGATCCCAAAACCGGGACTACTAGCTTGATTTTTCATTATGTTCCTTTCAATGTTACAATACATATTTATACCTGTCAAAGCATCCAGTACCATGGACTGAAAACCATCGCATCCAAAACCATGTGCGAAAACTATGCACAAAACCATAGTTAGGTCCGCCCAACCTAATATAGGGTCCAAAAAAAATTCCCCAGGGCATTTCCCTGAACCCCGTGGTTGGGGGCTACCCACACCCATCAAACCCCCTACGAACCCCCCGCTGCGTAATCGGTGCAATGAAGGAGGGGCTTTGCCCCCCCTCTAACCTCTTGGTTAACTACGGGAGCTAGTTGTGGAAAGAATATAACATAACCCAATAGTCACGAGGCCATAAACCACACAGATAAAATACTAGGCTTTACCACAATCCCCACCAAATGATTAGGCCAAAATAAGCATGGATGCCACCAGATTTCTCCACCTCCACCATGAGGAATTGTTCAGTTTCCTAGTCTCTAGGATTTACAGCAGTCCATGGTCTGATCCAAGGACATAACCAAAACACTAGTCTCTAGCCTTTACTGCAATCCACACCGAATCACTAAGCCTTAACCGAGACTCAACCCTCTAGTCTTTTCCGTATATCCCTCCATTGACCAACAAGGATTCCTATGACTAATAAAGAGAAATCACCTCTAGGATTTACCATATATCCAGCCAATAAACTATAGAGGATTCCTAGGTCCACTAAGGCACACAATACCTGGCTTTACCACAACCCATAGTCCGATTCAGGGGTTACTATGACAGTGGATTTACTGCAATCCATAGTCCAGTTCAGGGATCACTAGGGCATGTGTTCTTTCTTTCGGAGATCCACCTCACTCAGCTTTGAATCCATTCGATAATCCATCTAAACCAAAATATGATAACCCCAACACACCATGTCTATCCAGAAATGGAAATACGAGAATGAAAACATTGTCACACTTGACAAAACCCATGCCATGAAAACAAAGAACCACATGCAATACCATGTATGCCAAATCTAGCAAGGAAATTGTACATGAAATTCAATACCTGCAAAGAATCTTGTTGTAGCTACTTGATCCTGCTCTTCCTTGCTTGCTCCTTCCTTCCTCTTTTCTTATTTGCCTTTGTTGATACAATGCCAAAGTGCTCCAAGAAAACTCTTAGTGTCCAAGAGTACGAGAAAGAGAATATAGAGAGAACTCCAAAACTGAACTGACCAAAATCTTTCCCGTTGATATTTGAAAGCGTTTTTATCAATGAGGCCACTATTTTCTTCATTTTATATTATTTTCCTTCATTTTCCTCCTCACATGTAACCTACGACCTTTCACTTTCCTTTTCTCCTAATTTCCATTATTTCATAAATAAAATGCCAATTAATGCCTCTTGCCTTCCCAAAGCCTTTTCCATTGCCTTTGCCAAGTTCCTTAGAAATAATAATTGAAATGAACACCCACTACGATGTTTTTCCCAACATTCATCTTAAAATACATGTCCCATGACCTTGCTCTGATATATATTTTTACATTAAGTTTTAGCCACGGTTGTCATAGACCACCTTCTTGGGGGAAAACCATCCTCGGTGTTCAATGACACCTATAATGATCTGATAATCACCCTATGAGTGACCTAAGTTAAAGATTATTAAATGAAGGTATTACAGACTCATATGTTGGTGTGTGTCTATGTTATTTAAGCAACGTATCGATCATATTGCAAATACCTAGACACAAATAATGGAAAACAGCAGAGAAATATTGTAAGCAAATATAAGAACACAAGAAATTAATAAGGAGTTCACCCTATCCTCCAGGGCTACGTCTTCGGTCCCGCTCTTAGTGGTGGCCTTCTTTTATTGTGTCTTGAAGTAGAGAATTACAATGAAGGAGCTCAATATGAGTCTCATGAAATAGATTGGCTTGGTAGGGTGGTTTCTTAGATTCCCCAAAACATTTTAGAGTACACAAACTCTTTTCTTGCCAGCTCTTTGACCTCTCTGGTTTGACAGATCCTCTCAGGGATGGCTTGAGTCTCTCAAGCTCTCTGGTTCTCGATGCTACCTATGGTCAGGTCGGCCCTTTTGTCTTCTTTTTACTTTTTTTGCTTCACTGGTTCTTCTCTTCTCTATCTTCTGTCTTTGGCTTTCCTCTTCGGGTTCCCGACTCCTCTATGCTTTCTGTTCTTTGTTCATGGCTTTAAATCATTAGAGCTCACGGCGATTTGTTTCCTCTTCCACCTCCATCGATTCACCTACTCGTAGTTGCGCTTGAAGTTCCCTGTTCTCGGCTTCATCATCAGGCTCACAGGGAGTGGCCACTTGTCCTCCTACAAACTGTGCCAACCTTTCATCGGTTCAATTCTTTAATTATGTCGTGGAATGAGTCTTCCACCACCTTGGCAGTCAAAGCAGACCTCAAATTCTTTTATATCGCGGCTTATTCCCTCGTTAAATCTATCTTCTCCATCGAGCACGATCTTAGCCGTTAGATCTAGAGGCCCCACAGATCCGACACCATTTGCTCATCCCACGTAGTTGACTAGCTCGACCGTTAGCGTGCAATGAGTGGCGGTTTTCTCTCTCCTCCACTTGCCACATGTTAGGCAATGAGTGGAATCGCTCCTTTTCCATCAAAACTACTTACCTCCCATGGATGTCCTCGATCAATACAACTGGTTTTGCAGTAGGTCCCACCTTTAGCGCTTAGCCTTTTGTCCCATGGTTTCCCAGCTCCCACGCGACTGAGTGCTTGGGGCTTCTCCATTTTGAGCTTTTTCACCTAGAAATGCTCTGTTTGCCGATCCGAGCCTCCCAGGGGCTAATTTCTCCTCCTGTGTAGTCTCCATGGACCTCGGTCAGTGCGCTTTGACCGAGGTCCTCGTCATTCCACGCTAGCTGCCATTTCTAGTGGTTTAGAGGTGTTTTTTATCGCTCTTTTAAATTCTTTGAAGTGTGTCCCAACTTGGTACAACCATGGATTTTTTAATCATTCTTTATGGTTCCAATTTAGATCATGACCTTCCCACTAAAAAGCTTTTGGACCACCAAATGTTGGTTTTCTTTCAAGCATCGACTAAGTGAGGGTACTGCTGTCTCACTTGTCCAATCTCAATCCACTTTGGACTACTCGGCTTTGAACCTTTGAGTCCAATTCTGAGGTACTCAACATCTCCTCTATGCGTTGTCCTAACCTTCTTGTCCAAGACTCTATCTTCCTGTAATTCATTCAGATATTTAGGTAGCAGGTCATTAATAGAAGGAAATTGACTTTGCTCTTTGGGATCTTCAATCATTTAAGGTTCAAACAATCTCAAGAAATCTACATTTACGACTAAGTAGATGTGCATGTAAGCTACTGGATTAAGGCAAAAAGCATTTTCACCAATCTTCTCAAGTATCCTAAAAGGTCCATACCTGATAGGCTTTAGCTTTTTACCTTCACCTTGCATCTTCTCCTTCCTGATATAGAGCCAGACCTAGTCACCAACTTGAAAGCTATGCTCCATCCGATGCTTGTCATGCCTAGTTTTGTATCTGGCTTGGCTCTTTTCTAGCTATTCCTGTATTGCGTGGTGGATCTCCTAGATCTATTCAATGAACCTAGTTGCCTTGTCCACATCACTGTGTCCATCAACTGTGGTATCTTTACCAAAGACAAAATCCAAAGGAGACCTTGCTATGAAACCAAAACAGGTCTAATAAGGAGATCTCTGTGTAGAAGAGTGTTTTTCTCTGTTGTAAGCATGCTGCACATAACGCAAGTGTTCATCCCAAAACTTAGGATGTTTGCTGCAATATCCCCTAAGTAACTGGATCACTGTCCTATTAACTACTTCTATCTGGCCATCGATTTGTGGATGAAAAGCTATGCTTTTCTTCATTTGGGTGTCCATCAGCTCCCACAGACTTGACAAAAACTTCCCCACAAATTAGGTGTCTCGATCAGATACAATAGAAGTGGGCAATCCAAAATAAACCCATACATGTTCAAAGAATAGTTTTGCAGTTTGTTCAGTTGTAGTCTGTTTATTACAAGGTATCAAAATACACATTTTGCTAAACCTATCCACAGCCACATATAGATAATCATGACCTTTCCTATATTTAGACAGTCCTCTGAAAAAATCTATGGAAACACTTTCCCAAGGCTCAGAAGGAATGGGTAATGGAGTGTACAAGCCTAGTTTTCTATGCTTGGGCTTGATTTTAGAACACATAGCACACCCTCTTACATGTCTAGAAACTGTCTCATTCATTTTTGGCCAATAACAAAATCTTTGCAGCTGTGCAATTGTTTTACTTACCCCAAAGTGACCCGATATAAGAGAAGTGTGTGCCTCTCTAATTATCTTTACACTCTCTATTTGTGGAATGTAGAGTTTCCCACAATGATACAAGAGTCGGTCCTTCACATGATAATCCAATTCTTCTACCCTTTTGCCTTGACTGAAAGTTGCATCTACATCTTTAATGTTTATATCTTGAGCATATTGTTCAATGTAGCTTTCATGTAGTACAAATTATGCTTAAGTATAGTAGATGCATTTATAATGGGTCTAGACAACATGTCTATGACCTTGTTGTGTATGCCCTTTTTATATTTGATGACTAAATGAAATTGTTGTAGAAAACCCATCCACCGGTAATGTCTTGATTGCTTCCACTTAGTTTGGGAGTGTAGATACTGAAGTGGTTGATGATCAGTATGTATTAATGTCTGTTTTCCCATCAAATAATGTTTTGACTTTTTCACACTCTGAACTAATGCATACAATTCTTTATCATATGTAGGATAGTTAGCTACTGTAGGATTAAAAGTCTCAGAATGATAACATATGGGTTTATCGTGCTGTGTCAACACTGCTCGCATGGTATAGTCACTGGCATCTATTTGGATCTCAAATGGTCTTTGTAGATCAGGCAGTGCTAGTATAGGTGTTGTACTAATCTTTTCTTTCAAGGCGTCGAAGGCTTTCTGATGTTTGTCTCCCCACTGAAACAACTTGTTCAATCCTGTCAAAGCATGTAAGGGAGCTGCAATTGAGGAAAAGTTAGAGATTACCTTCCTCCAATATTGTGCTTCTCTTAAGAATCTTCTCACTTCTGTAGCAAACTTAGGTTTAGGCCAGTTTACAATGACTGCCACATTAGAGGGATCTATTTCTAATTCACCACCACATACTATATGACCCAAATAATTTAGAGATGTTTTTCCAAATTCACATTTTGAGGGTTTAACATAAATTTTTTCTCTTTTCAAAACATCCAATGTATGCTTAACATGCTTTAAGTGTTCTTCCCACATTTTACTAAAAATCAAAATGTCATCTAGATACATAATAACGAAATCATCAAGAAAAGGCCTGAGTACATCATTCATTAATCTCATGAAAGTAGCAAGGGCATTGGTCAAGCCAAAAGGCATAACCAGCCACTCATTCAATCCCTACTTTGTTTCGAAAGTTTTATTCCATGCATCTTGCTATGAAACTCTAACTTGATGGTATCCACTGTGAAAATTTAGCTTGGTGAAATAAACAACATCCTTCAATTGATCTAAAAGATCATCTATGCGAGGAAGCGGATAATGATTTTTTATTGTTATCTTATTCAGTGCTCGGTAGTCAATGCACATTCTCCATGAGCCATATTTATTTCTCACCAAAAGGATTGGTGACCCACATGGTGATGTGCTAGGCCTGATGAACCCCTTCTTGAGCAACTCCTACACTTGCTTCTTGGTTTTAGCATTCTCTAAAGAAAACAACCTATACATTCCAATGTTAGACAATGGAACATCTTGCTGAAAAATAATATCATGTACTATTTCCTTTTTGGGTGGCAAACCTTTAGGTTCTTGAGACAGAACGTCATACTCTAAAACAATCTTCTCTACATTAGCTTACTACTTAGCATTACAGCCCTCAAATACATTGGTTTTATCAAGTTTCTTTTCCTTTACTACCATTAGTAATAATAGTTTGGATGAATTTATAGTTCTTTTCATCTGCCCCGAGTTTATGATAGTATAATTATTCTTGAGCTTATGAGCTCTTACAAAGTATTCGATTCCATCTTTAACAAGTAGATACTTATTCTTAGCTCTATAGAAAGTAACCTTTCTATCATAAAAGTAAGGACTCCCTAAAACAATTCCACATATATCCAAAGGAATTATGTCTAAGTCAACCTCATCTACAAATGCTGACCCAAAAGAAAACTTGAGTTTGCACTATCTAGTCACTTGTAGTCGTGCTTTATCATTCAACCATCCTAATGGGTATGGTTTCTTGTGAGGTGTAGTTGTTAATCCCAATTTCTTTACAATTGCTTCAGAAATCAAATTTACTTGTGAGCCACTATCAAACAAAGTATCAATCTTTTGATGTTTGAAAATAACTCGAATATGGAAAGGCTCATGTCTTTTTCTCTCATGTTCTTCATCAATAACAGATTGAGTAGAATTACTAGTAGATGCTTTAGAATTCTTACCTTTTATACCTGTGGCTGCAATGATTGTTTCATCTCTCGAGTATGACCCC